>JBCJKH010055330.1:31358-49361 GCA_039877255.1 Loriculus beryllinus | reverse complement strand
TGTAGTATGTTAGGGTTGGAAAGGACCTTAAGAGAATCTAGTTCCAACCTCCCTGCCATGGGCAGGGAAATAATATATATGTTTGAGTTAACTGGATTGCTTTCATGCTTAAAATTAAGCACACAAGTTCTGTCATGTGTTGGGCAGTGTCTGGAAAAGAGAGAATGGGCTGAGTTCTCTTATGAATAAAAATTGGTGAGGAAGAAGAAATAGTTGCTGTGCTGTTTATATTGTCTTTATGAGTAGACATTTGTCAAAAAAGCAGAGTTTGAATTTTAAACAATGAGACTGTAGGTATGGTTTTGTTGGTTTTCACTGAGCAGATCCTGGCCCTGAAGCTTGGCCTTGATCCATACCACCTTACAAATTCATCATTGATAATGTTTGCAATTATCTTTTCCATAAAGTGGCTCAGAAAACCTTGTCAGTAGTCTGTCACGCTCTGTGCTGTGTGATACTCTTTTCTAAAAGCTACTACTCTAGGCCTGGCCTTTATTGCCCATTTTAATACTTACTGTAATGCTTCTGTCTCAGATCCCTGCCAAAATGGAGCTTCTTGTGTGGATGGGATAAACTCTTTCTTGTGCATCTGCCTACCTGGATTTCATGGAGATAAATGTCAAACAGATACCAATGAATGTCTCAGTGAGCCGTGCAGAAATGGAGGCACATGCACCCACTATGTCAACAGCTACACATGCAAATGTCAGCCTGGGTTTGAGGGAACCAACTGTGAGAACAACATTGATGAATGCACTGAGAGGTGAGATAACTTCATTGTGCTGCTGCTCAATGTCAGTACTACTCTGAAGCAGTTTTTAATGATGAGGATCTTGTTTCCTGCCTTTTGTCACTTGGACATGCTTGTGATTCCTGCAAGGAAAACTTGCTTGCCTTGTGCAGAATATCAGCTGAAAAACAGTTGCCTGCCAGAGTGGGTCTTCAGTTTGCACAACTAGTCAGAAGCTTAATTCCATTAGAGGAGAAATGTGACAGTGTTTTGCAAATGCTGAGACAGTAGCAAATGCTAGCTTATTAAAACATAATAATTTATAATTTTATAAGATCATTATCATAGGAGAGGAGAAATCATTGATTGGTTATGAACAGTTGCTCTCTTGAGAACTACAAAAGCTGCAGAAATGGAAGCAATGGCCAGCTCTTAGAAAGAAAGGAAAGATAAATTTGCTCTGATTAGCAAACAATATGAAGAGGCAACCAGGAAGAAAACTAGATTCACAAATTCTATACTGGAAGGATTTAATCATCAGAGAGATTTTAATGTTCACAAATTTAATGTGGTTGAGATAAAACCTGAGGTCATTGTGAGAAGGAGGTGTGGAACTGAGTTAAAATGCTCAGTGTTGGTCCTTATAGAAATGGTTGACTTGGTAGTTTTAAAAGCTCTTTGAGAGTTAACCCTGTGTATCCATCATCTGCCTGCATATTTTTTAAGCTTTGTTAGGAGTGATGTAAGTAACGTCAGATTCTCAAATTGAAACAATTAATAATAAAATTTGAAATGGTTAAAAAAAGTTTCAAACCCCAGTCTGCTCTAGTCTAGGTACTAGACACAAATAAGGTGCCTAATGGGAAGCTCTTGGTAATCTCATGCATTTTCTGCACATGAAAAAAACCTCTTTTTTATCTTTTATAAAATTGCATTTGTGGGGGAGGAAGTATTTTAATATCTTTTGCATAAGAAGAGGATTGTGTCACTGATGAGGGTGTGTTTAATTTGCACAACAGTTGTTTAATCAAGTAAAGTATGTTGGGTGTTTAGCCTGGTTTCTTCCTTGGGGTTCATCCTATTTTTGTTTTGGATAGCAGTCAAGATACAAACCAGTCTTGCAGGTATGAATGAAGGATGTAGCAATTTTCAATGCTCTGCCAAGCTAAGCCAATCACACCTTCTCAACCAGAATTTACTGAGCTGTACTTAAGAGCTCCATGATGGTTGGCTAATTTGAATTTGGTTCAAATAATTCTTCCATGTCTTGTATGACAAGCTGCCTGTGGGAGAGTGCCATCTTCTTTTGGAGATGGGTACCTGATTTCAGTGAAACATATCAAGTGATTGACAGTTCCTCTGCCTTCTCTACCTTGTTTTGCCTTGAATGTAAACAGCAGTTTCTGCTCCGTGTAGAAAAGAATTCAGCCCACAAGGCAGAAGAACCTATCTCTGATAAACAGGTTAACATTGACATGTCTACTGTAATCACAGTCAGAATTTAAATACTTAGAACTTGGACTCTTGCACTGGCAGTTCAAGGAGGTGAGTCAGTGGCTTCTCTTGCAGAAGCACCCTTTGAGAATGCACAAAACAGGTAACAAGCATGAATTTGTTTTGTGTACTTTATCAAACTGATTATCTCGAGTCTGATCTAGGGCTATTTTCAGAGAAACAGGAGTTTCCTGGCAGGCATTTCTTTAGAAAGGAAAAGGAGGCAGTTTGCATGAGGCATCACTTCTGACTTTCCCAGTCACTTCTCAGTAGGACACCTAATCTGGCAGAATTTATGATCAGAAGGTTGGGGGGAGGGGGACAATTCCTTTGATCTGGGTTCCGCCAGGGCATGTTTGGGTAGTTTTACTAATCATGGACTTAAAGTTCTCATGAGAAGAGGAGAAAGGGATTTAGCAATACCAATACTTTCACATAATTTCAGTAAAGAACATGCTTGTGTTTTGCATGTTATATGAACTTTTTCCATGAGAAAACATACCTGTGACTCCTTTGAAGCTTTAAAAAAAATGTAAATTGTTTTGTTTCTCATAATTTGTAATACAATTGTAATTTGTAATAAAATTTATATAAAATTTATCAGTTTGAGCAAGCCACACGCCTACCTGGTACAGTACCAGCTAGGATTGGTCACATTGAAACTGAGAAAATTTCATTAAATATGTTACCTCCCTCACTAATGACTCACTGAAGGCCTGCTTTACTTTTTTTCACCTGCCAAGGTAAAAGACAGTGAGCTGGAGGTTGAGATGGAGTCCCCTGGAACTGCTTTTACAGATCTATGCTTCTTTATCAGCATGTTACCAGTGGTCAGAAGATCTTGTAATCTGATTTTCTTTCTCATTTCAGTAATGTTTATGTGCTGGTTTGGCTCTAAGCTAATTGCATTTTGTCTCAGCTTACCCTTGTTCTCACTCTCTTGCAGCTCCTGTTTCAATGGAGGTACTTGTGTGGATGGGATTAATTCCTTTACTTGTCAGTGTCCGGTGGGGTTTACAGGACCCTTCTGCCTCACGGAAATTAATGAATGTGATTCACATCCTTGCTTGAACAAAGGCTCTTGCGTGGACAGTCTGGGCACATACCGATGTATATGTCCTTTGGGTTATACTGGGAAGAACTGTCAGGTGGGTCACGTTTTCTTGCCCATTTTGCACAGGGCTCTGTTGTTTGAGCTGTTCTACAGCAGAAGTGACTGGGTTAGATGTGAGGTACCAAACACACAGAGCTCTTGTTCCTTCTGTGCTGGTAAGAGGTGGTTGTCCTGTTAGCCCCAGGAAAAATAAATCCGGTGACACTGTCTGACAGAGCAGGTGCCCTCATTCAAAACCCTGGAAATTGAAAGTGTCTGCAGGGAGGAGAAAAATGCTTGGTTACTTAGGAGAACAGGCATCATTGGAACTTTCTAGATTAATTTTCTTGTTAAATCAAAACCAGCTGTTGGCTTTGAAAATGGCTGCATTTCATTTGAAACATAAAATTGTCTGGATTAAAGGCAAAATCCTGTATTTAAAAAAAAAGTGTCAAATAAACACAAACCAGAAAGCAGAATATCAGTGTGATTAGCAAGACCATGATTTAACTGGTTTATGTTTTTTACAAGGAGGTGTAGTTATTCTGGGTTGACTGTAGACTTTTTTTTCTGTCAGAGGCCATAAAATGTTTTGAGGCAGTAACTGATGCTGTTACCCTGCTCACAGCCTCAATAAAAAGCTCTAGTCTTACTTGCAGACTTAAGTTCAGGCAATTTACAGTTTTCCACAGCTGAGCATCAGAGCTGCAAACCCTTTCTGTAAATGATTGACTTGTACCTATTAAAAACTTTAATCTTGGCATATCACAATGGAAACAGAACGCTGATTTAATTTTTCAGATCAGAGGTTTTTTCTTCTCTTTCTGTGCTTATCAAAACAGCAAGAATGATTTTAGACTATTTCTAGCTTTGGAACAATAAACACTTTATTGTCTTCCTTCATAAGTAGTCTGAGTGCTGCCATTTAAAAAAAATAAAAATCTGTGCATTTCTTAAACTACTGGAAGACACTACAGTTCCGTAAGAATTTTGCAACTGTCTTTCATGCCAGTGTGTCTGTGCAAAACAGTGGTTGTTGGAAGAAGCGTTTCAGTAGCGGTGAAGGAGGTATGTATGAAGTATGTTGCTAGACATTAAATTGTCAGGTCTGCTTCTAGGTATTGCTAATGGAGGAAGTGAATGCAAAGTAATGAAGTGATATAAAAAAGCAACCCCTCTGCAACCCTAATTATGCATTCTGGGCACACCACTTAAACCTCATTGGAAGAATTAGCATTGAGAGTGATTGTAAAGTACTGTGAAGTTCAGTAGTTCCTCTTCTGTTATGCTTGCTTTGTTTTTATTTGAGAAAAGGATTAATTTTCCCATCCCCAAATTAAATGTTGTGGATTCTCAGAAAGTTTGCTTTATTTTCAGAGGAGCTTGATCATAATATATTAGTCATTTGATACAAAGAATCAAAACTTTCTAATTTTATAAGTACTATTCAAAGCTGTATTGGTGAGATTTGTAGATTACAGCTACACTCTACTTCTTGTCTTAGTGGTAAGCTGGCTTGACCTAATTAGCAAAGCTAAATAAGCAGCACAAAATCAGACAGTGATTCATAAGTTATAGAGTTTGCATGTAAAGCAGTCAACTACTCATTACAAATGCAGAAGCAAGAGGCTTGGTGGTTTTCTTCTTCACGCTCAACTACATGTGATAAAACTTAATTCCAAGTTTCTTTTTGGTTGCCTGTGAAAGCACAGATTTTTCTACTTTAATCTGTGTGAGGAGACAGTTTGCATCTGAAAAGCAGAACTTTCTGCAATTGAGATTGCATTTTACAACCGAAATCCAGTACTGCTCACTTTAAAAGCCTTATCCTTCCCTCAAGCCAGCCTGAAATCAAACAGCTGCATTACCTTGAAGACATAAGTACTCAGAAAAGGAAATGATAGTTAGTGGCTGGTTTATATTACATCAGAGTTATTTTGGATCCTCACTCCATTTTCATATGATGATTTACTGAATTTTAGTCTATTTGTTTGGAAACTGTTGGTTTGGGGTTTGGTTGGGTTTTTTTTTCAACATAGGGAATCAAGAAAAGCAGTATACTTTGCCCCATCTTCAGTTATGAAACAGTTTTGGGGTTTCAGTTGGATCTCAGGAGATAGGGAAACTCAGAGAAACCATACTAGATCAAATGGGGCAAAAGGCAGGTATGGTGAGCTAATGACGGAAAGCAAAAACAAAGCTCAAAATGTGGAACACATCTGTCATCCTCGGTAAGCAGTGAGGACAGGAGGAGCTTGGGAGAAGAAAGGGCCCTTGTTACTGTTGATGGCTGCAAGCTTCCTACTTAAATGAAACTAAAAGCCTAATCCAAGGTAAAACTGAATTTTCTTGAACTTAGCCTGCAGAGGATCAGCTTTTCCTCTTCAAATGATGCTGCCATCTGGGGTTTACTTCTCTGTATGTTTGTGCTTTCCTAGGCATATGAACTCTTGAGACTGTGAGTTAAGCACCTGGCTTATACTTGGGAAGTAGTGCCCCTTTCTTTCCATCACCACATGGAGCCAGTAATGCAGAACTTCCTTTCTTTGCTTCTTGAGCTTGTACTCTGAGTTGTGTTTCTTGCTGTGGTTGCCATATATCATGTTGTATTGTTTTTCTCTTCAGGCACTTATGGATCTGTGCAGCAAATCTCCCTGTAAGAATAAAGGCACGTGTGTCCAACATGGAGCCCATACTCGATGTGTCTGTCCATCTGGCTGGACTGGTGCCTACTGTGATGTGCCAAATGTCTCCTGTCAAGTAGCGGCTTCACAAAGGGGTAAATAAGCATTATCTGTGCTTTAACTGAAAACATTTCCCCATGCATCATTAATCTCCACCTCCTTTCCTCATATATCTGAGAAGACAGCATGCATTGGAAGTCCCAGAGACCTTTGTCTCTAGGTGGTCGATCATGATCACTTCTAAGTTACTCTGCACAGTTATATTTGGGAGTCAAGTCTTTCCTGATTGTTCCTGACATAAGAATTCTACCATAAAAATATTAGAAAAGGAGAATTAAATATTGTATGAAGTCTCAGAATTTCAATAATAGTGTTTTACATAGACTGCCTTTTTGGGTAATACATCAGCTATTTATACCTTTCTGCTAAATCCCAGGCAGGGCAGGTTTAAGACGTGTCCTTGTACAAGAAAGGCATCTCAAACCTCTTAATCTTTGTAAGTATTTTCACAGAGAATACTGGCTACTAAATGTGCTATTTAGCTATATAGGCAATACCATGGTGCCTCAAGGTAGTAATTCCCTGCTTCAGATGATGTGCATGAAGAAGACTTAGGTTTTAAGTTAATTTCTTCCTGGAAGGTGTCCTGTACCCCAGGCTGATGGATACTGTCATGCCATTTTCAGTCCAGGAAATCCAAACAAGCATATTCAGTGTCAAAGGAGAAGGATATCAAGCTCCAGTACCTTTTTGCAGACATTCTAAGTACAAACATTGAACCTTTGTACTGCAAGAATAGTACTTCAGATATGTATTCAGCATCGAGTGTCAAAAATACAATACAAATACAGCAATACAAATACTTCATGCCTGTATTGATGCTGATGATCCAAAGGGTTCAGAGCAGTGAGTTCATTTGGAAGTCAGCTGTGGTTCTGACCCACTGTAATTTAAAGAGTAGCTCTTCAATTTTTGAGTTTCAACTTTTCAATTGTTGGGTCTAACCAGATTAATTCCTGGCTGAGCTACCAACACTGACAGCAAGTGTTTTTTACATGGTTGCTCACTTTAATTACCTTTGTTTCAGGAGTCTCAGTGGACCAGTTGTGCCAGCACTCTGGTCACTGCCTCAACGTGGGAAACACACACCACTGTCAGTGCCAGGTGGGTTACACTGGCAGTTACTGCGAGGTGCAGCTGAATGAATGTGACTCCAGTCCCTGCCAGAATGGTGCTACCTGCCAGGGTCACCTGGGTGGATACCAGTGCGAGGTAATGCATGGTGTTTTAGTAGGAAGAGGTCAAAATATTTAAGAACATTGTAACGCAAAGGAATCAAAAGAAATCAGAAACATGTGCAAGTGGTAGAATAGCTTCAAAGAAGGGATGAAAGCAACCTGCACCTGAAAAGAATTTTTAATTTATCCTTGGCCAAAGCAGTGCTCCTGAGAGGCTTTTAAAATGGAATTAGAGGTGTGATCATAAGCAGGTGTGGTTGATGGGCATTTGAACTCCTGGCCTGTTTGGAGACGGAGTTCTTATCTTGAAAGATTTTTTTGCCTGAGGTGTGATTTATATTAAAATATATGTAGAATGCAGTAAAGGAATGCTGTGTTTTCCCTACTGGGTGGGCAAAGTATTCCTTATCTCTCAGGGCAGGAGATGCCTTCCACTGCTTTCTGTTTCCTACAGCTGATGCAGAGAGCAGTGTAGACCATGAGATCATGGTATATCAACATTCCTAAGCTTTTCAGAATTGTAGAACACCTTGGAAGCTCATGCCCAGGAGGAAAGGATGAGTTTTATGTAAACCTTAAGTCAAAACTACTAAGCTAGTCTCAGTGTTAGAGTGTGTCAGGATTTGACCACTACATTTTGCAGGAATAAAGTCACTCAAATTCAATCATGCAGTGTGCTGTTGATTAGTCACATGGTCAACTTGTGTGCTTAAGCTGGCTGGCTTTGTAGCCCTTGAAATCACTTTCAGTTGTATAGCTACAAAGGCAGTCATAATCTGTCCCATTGAGGACTTGTTTTGTCTGTGTTAGCCTTTCAAAGATGTCTACCAGTGTTTCTGTTAGAAGAAGATTGTTCACACTTATTTTTATACTGGCAGTGTGTGCCTGGATACCAGGGTGTCAACTGTGAATATGAAGTGGATGAGTGCCAGTTTCAGCCCTGCCAGAATGGAGGAACATGTATAGACCTCATCAATCACTTCAAGTGCTCCTGTCCACCAGGAACTCGGGGTATGAATCTCAGCAATTAAGTGAATGTTATAAAAGTGAATTTTCCTTTCTGACTACTGGTTTCATAATACAGAGTCTAAAGGGAATGCATTATTTTCTTTGAAGAATGTTCCCAGAGTGCACTGAATCCCTTGAGATCCATATTTTCCCTTTAAAAATAAATGAGTGTTTTTTTTGTCCTCTGTGTTTTTTTTGTTTTGTTTTGTTTTTTTGTTTTTTAAGGAATAGGTCATGACAGCATCCTTTGGGAACAAATGATCCATCTTCAGCAATGGGAATGGATGAGATTACCATTAAGGTTTCTCTCAACCCTGTTTAGATGTAGTAAATTCAAGGTTTCTTTTTGGCTGAGATGCTATGAAATACACAGAAAATTTGCTTAGTTCTTATGTAAAGTTCACTGCATTTCCAGTGTCCTTTACTTGTTTAAGTTTTCATCCTGGATTGTACTCTGTTGTGGAGTCTTTTGTACAAAGACTGCCACCCATGGTGGGGGGTTGGAAGTAGATGATCTTTAAGGTCTCTTCCAATCCAAAGCATTCTATGATTCTATCAAAGTTCAGTGCCTGTAAGCTACCTTAAACTATTTTGGCAAATTCAAGCTTATATTAAAAGCTTTTTTTAAAAAGAAAAAACAAACTAAACCAGCAAACTTCCAGCACAGTTACATGATGGTGGTTTTCAGTAACTATGATTCCACACCTGTACCTAACCTTTCATTCTCTGTTACTTCTCATCTGACGGCCCTGACTTCTCCCTTTTGAGCTGTTCAGGATTGTGCTTTCTCACTTTTTCTCTTAAGTATATTTCTCAAGTCAGCTAAAAGTTTTACATTCCTCTGAACTTATATTTTCTTTCTGAAGTGTGTGATCTCAGCATAGGCAAAATCTCCAGATGTGTGTCAGACAGAGCTAAATTCTTTGTTCATAAAGTAAACTTAAGTAAAATTATAAAATGATCTAACATATGTGCCTCCTGTCCATGCATATTACCAGTTCATTCGCTTCAGTATGGCTGTCAGCACATCTCCTCGGTCTGGATAAATGTTTATTTCATTATAAATCATTGCATTAGCAATTCTTCATGTATTGTTCTTAATTGCATTGTACTGCTTTTAGTTCTTCAGTTTTTATTTGTTGTGGTGGATTACTGTTTGGATGTGGCAGATTTTTATTATTATTATTTTTTTTTTAGTAAATGAATTAGAGGAGATTGATACAATAACTTATGGTAACTCATAAATTAGCTTTTATCACTGGCGCAATTTGAAATGAGTGCTTTACTGCTGCCAGCGTAAGTGTACAACCATGTTTAGGTGAATGACTTTACTAGTTCCAGATAAATCAAGTCTATTAACAGACAAAACTACTTCTCAACTTACCCTCTCTGTCCCCTTTCATCTGTTAGACTTGTGGTGAAGGCAGAACCAGTACAAGACATTATCTCTTTACAGGGAACCTTGTAGGGAGAGGGAGAAACTGCCATTTCTTCTCATGGTGTTTTAGAGTTTACTGTAGATCCCCAGAAGTCCAACTGCAGGAATGGCATGCTGGCCAGCAGTCTGTGTTTTATCACAGTCGTTTTTCTGTTGGTTTGTTGTTGCTTGTTTTAATGCTGTTGCTACAAATGCTCTTTGCCAAGTTACAGGGTTACTGCCACATTAAATGAATGGTGGGAAGCTCGCAGCCTTGCAAGGACAGCACAGGACTTTTTGCCTATGTTCAGTCGCAGGGCTAAACTGAGTGCATCTTTTTTGGTTTTGTTCTGTTTTCTCCTTTTTAATTATGTCCTTAAATTAAGCATGAAAGCTGCTAAGTACCAGTATGACCTACTATTGAGAACAGCCTGGTTCTAGAACATATGCTTCCTAGGTCTGATCTGAGGCTGTTTGCATGAGGTATGGATTGCATTAAGCTGGGATCTTTACCTGTGTGTATCAGGGGCTGTGTGTGACGTAGTCTTAAAATTTGATGAGCAGCTTAGGAAATGAAGCCATGACACTTCTTGCTGTCTTGACAGGCCGTTTCTGTGAGGAGAACATCGATGACTGTGTTTCAGACTCAGGAGTACCTCGCTGCTTTAATGGAGGGCAGTGCATTGACCAGATTGGGGGCTACAGCTGCATTTGTCTCCCAGGCTTTGCAGGCGAGCGATGCGAGGGAGATATCAACGAATGCCTTTCTAATCCTTGTAACCCTCGTGGAAGTCTGGACTGTGTTCAGCTGATAAATGATTATACGTGCATCTGTCGTAGTGCTTTTACTGGTGAGTAGTCATAAGCCTCCTTCCAATTTCAGAGTAGTATCTTGAAGAATGGTCATTCTTTCCCTTTCTGGCAGTCATGTTATCTAGTCACTTCCCTTTACAATATCTGATTTCCTTACACCATGTCTCAGTTTTTTAAAGCAGTCTTTTAAACCTTCTAAGAAACTTGGTTTCAAGAGCTGTCTCAAAAGAATCTCCTGAAACACCTGGCTGCCAGGATTTTTTTTCTGTGGTACTTTTCTCTTCTTCATAATTTCACATTTCTAATATGGGAAGTGTAACTGTTCATATGTCAGCTTCTCCATGGGTTTTCCTTTTGCAAAGAAGCATACAAATTTTCTGTATAAATCATGGTATCTATAATTAGCTTTTGGCCTCTTTTCTACTCCTTGCTCCCTTTCCTCCTTATATTGCTGATGTGGTTAGTATGGAATACTCTGTGTATAGATAGACTGTACATTCCTAGCTTAGTGATGTGATCCTTCCACAGTCCAACTTTGAATCACAACTTTGCAAGAATTTCACACTGAAAAAATTTGTGTCTCACTCTCTCTAGGTCTCTTCATTGTTAGTATTGCAGCTATTCTGCTTTCTACCTCCCACTGGGCATAAACTTTGGCTAATAGTCTCCAGATGTGTCTTAACTTTCAGCTTTCCAGTTTCTATGTCAGTTTAACTTTTTGTGTATTCACTTTTCCTCTGTTTAAAACTTTCACTTTCCCTGCTTACCGGTAACCTTCTCTTCATGCTTTACCAGTAGTTTTTACTCTTCTTTTTTTTTCTTAAAATGTAAAGCTGCTATGATTTTTCACTAAATTTGTGATTGTCAGATGCAGGGAAATCACACAGACATGCTTTTGAAGAATTAATGTAGTGGTTTTGACAGGTTTGTATTTCAGTCTGTCTGTTAAGGTTGCTTTTATGAATTATGCCTCATATTGCTTTTGGCTGTCATGGAAGGGTTGCTGGAACTTGCAGTGTGGGGTGTGCAGCACCTTAGGAGGAGCAGAGAGAGCTGCTGTGTCTCAAACATGAAATCTGTCTGGAAATGTTACGCACAGAGGGGGAGCGTGCTTCTTCCACTAGCTGTTCATCTTCAGTGCATTCCACATTGACCTTTCTGCCTGGAAGGGGATGGGGTAGCTTTGCTGTGGCTTGTGACTGATAGGATGCCAGAACTCCATGGGCCATCCTGCCCTGTTTGCTCCTGTCTGCAAGCAGTCTGTCTTGGCTGCACATATGTAGAGACTTCTATTAATGTTTTCCTAGGGGATCCAAGTCATGCTTAAGTCATCCTCATCTCTTTAAAATCTCATGTCAGAGTTTGAGTCTGGGAGCTGCTGCAAATGCTAGTCAGTACAGCGAGACCTCTGTCTAGCTGATCAATTCTGAGGAGTCCAATTTGCTTGTCTTATTTACACATGTTGCATCTAGTCCTGAGGGTTGTGCATTCATGGTTAGAGTGTGATGCCCCTTTGGACTCATTGAGTATCTCCAAAAAGTAAAAAAATCCTAGGAACCCCCAAACTGATGTGGTACAGCACCTTCAGCCTCACTGCCTGGCTGACTTGGGGGTGACAGCAACAAGTTCTGTGTTTGTGGTGGGTTGCACACATTTTTGAGGAGGCAGACAAGGTGGGCTTCTCCAGATACTTCTTGTAGATGCTGGGGTTGTGTCTTCCTGTACCACTGCTTAGACAGCCACTAAAAGAGCATGTGTTACCTGAAAAGATGTTCTCTACCTTTTTTGCTTTGTGATGGCTTTTTGACGTGCACACATGCACATTTCTCTGCTCTCTTCTCCCTGTGTGTCCACATCTCAGGTCGTCACTGTGAGAGTGTCATAGATGTGTGTCCCCGGAAGCCTTGTCAGAATGGAGGTACCTGTGCTGTTGCCAGCAATATGCCGGATGGGTTCATCTGCCAGTGTCCTCCGGTAAGCACCTGAAACAGGATTGCCTGCTTCAGCTGTAGTTCTCTGGCTACAGTCTCGTTAGTTTCACTGGTCCACTGTAGGTGAATGTTATCTTTTCTGTACTACTTGCACAGCTGTCTCCTTGCACACACTTTACTCACATCCTTTATCTGCGTAGCTGGGAAACCCAGGGTTTCCGGGTGCCCTAGGAGAGCAATGCTGCCTGTTATTGCCCCCAGCAATTCTGCTGTTGAGGCATGACAGCTGACTTTTCTGGCTTAAACCTAGCATGACATTGTGACTGTTTATTTTGCTATCTTGTATTCTGCATGCTGGCTTCAAGATGCCCATTGTTCATGGCTCTTGTAAACCCATTTCAAAATGTATCAGAGCTTGGCAAGTTCTTGGTATAACCCTGAGGCTAGATCAGAAAATCATGGCTCCTGCAATGAGGCTAGAGGTTTTATGAGGGAGAAAGGGTTTGCCCTTTTCCTCTTGACTCTAGCCCTCAGAGCATTGAAGAATAAGTTTGTGAGCTTGATTGTTTTGCCTTTTTTCCCCCTCCATAGGGTTATTCTGGAGCAAAATGTGAGTTCAGCAGCCACAGTACTTGTGGACAAGTGAAGTGCAAGAAAGGGGAGCAGTGCATCCAGACATCTTCTGGTCCACGGTGCTATTGCCCCAAGCTATCTGTGGGAGAGGAGTGCCAGACAAACACGGGTTGTGCCAGTGCCCCCTGCCAGAATGGTGGAAGCTGCCACCCTCATTCTCAGCCTCCTTACTATTATTGTCAGTGCCCTGTTCACACCCAAGGCAGCCAGTGTGAACAGCCTGTAACTTTCAGCCCGGAGCCCCGAGGATGTTTGGATTCCCAGTGTGCAGAAAAAGCAAAAGATGGCTATTGTGATGAAGACTGTAACACTCATGCCTGCCAGTGGGATGGAGGCGACTGCTCACTGACAATGGAAGATCCTTGGGCCAACTGCTCCTCTTCATTGCGCTGCTGGATGCTTTTCAATGGACAGTGTGACGAGTTCTGCAACACACCAGAGTGCCTGTTTGACAACTTTGAATGTCAGCAAAATAGCAAAACATGCAAGTAAGGCTTCCTCCTGAGAACAGGTTCTCTGGGTCACTAACTTATCTCCTGCTAGTGCTTTCAATAATTGGTACGCTTTGTGCCTGCTACTCCCATCTGTTCCGTTGTTTCTGTTGCTGGTCCTTGCTGTTGCTGAAAGTTTGGCATCAGGAAGTTTCTGCTGCTTTGTGTACTTTTTGTCTATTTTTGGAAAGAAGTTCTGGAATTTGTATGAAATGAACTGAGTTGATATCCTGAGCATTGGTGGTGCTTGATGGAAATGCTCTTCTTGCTTTGGAAATGTAAATAAGAGGCATTTCCTCTTGTACTGGGTTTTAGTAGTACTGCCTCCTATCCTGAATTTCACTCTATACCAGTAATACCTCTGTTTTTATCCCAGCTGTATTTGCTACCTCTGAATGTGCTTTCTCGCTTGTTTGTTGTGGCACTTCTTTCTCTTCAGCTGTGATAAATGTTACAGCTTTGCTGTGGTGATCTCCCTTGGTGAGGCAAGAAATGTTATATAGCTTTATCTTAGTGAACAGAATAAGCAGTTCTCTTCCACTGATACCAGAATTGAGCCACCTGTTTTTGAGGTGTCCTGTGCTTACTAATTCCACCCTGCCAAATTGCAGACTTATCCTGGGGCTGTATTTCTTCTCATATATCCTGAATATTATTTTACCTCAAATGGTTATGAAGAACGTAAGGCTTTGGCCCCTAGACTGCAGGTACACTGTACAGAATGTGTATGGCCTATATGCTGCCTGTAACTGTTTCACTGTTCTAGGTATGACAAGTATTGTGCAGATCACTATGCAGATGGCCGCTGTGACCAGGGCTGTAATAGTGAAGAGTGTGGCTGGGATGGTCTGGACTGTGCTGGTGACAAAGCTGAGAAGCTGGCTGAAGGGACCCTGATTATTGTGGTCTTGATGCCTCCTGACGAGCTGCTGGATGACGTTCGCAGTTTCTTGCGCACTTTGGGAACTCTCCTGCACACCAATCTGAGAATCAAGCTGGACTCACAGGGAAATCCCATGGTATTCCCATACTATGGGGAGAAATCTGCAGCACGGAGTCGGCGATCACTTGTGGTCATTCGCAAGCACAGAGAACTAGAGCAGGAGGTCATTGGGTGAGTGAATGTGTTTGTGTTCCTCTAGCCTTGTTGTGCTGGTAGCTCTTGCTTTTAGGTGTCTGGGCCATTCTGGACCTTCTGGGGCTGTAGTCTGGTTTTGTTGTTTGTTTTGGTTTTTTTTTATGGGGACAAATTCAGTTCTGGGGTGGAAAGATTAACTTAAAAGCCTGCTGTTTAACCTAGTGGGTTTGCTAAGGCGTTGCTGACTTCTTTGACCTCTTACTGTGTCTCTGCAGCACCAGGGTGTTCCTGGAGATTGACAACCGTCAGTGTGCAGAGGATTCAGAGCAATGCTTTCAGAACACAGAAGCTGCTGCAGCTCTCTTAGCTGCTCAGGCTATCAAGGGCATGTTGCCATATCCTTTTGTGTCTGTCCAAAGTAAGTAATTGCAGAAGGAAAATTGCTTGTGGAGGAAGGAAGTCATCAAACCTGGGCTTGCAGAATTCATGCCCAGATTATTGATCATCATCTTAATATGTCTCACTGTTCAGTAGGGTTTCTGGAAGCTAACTTGTTTTCCTTAGTTATAAAAGTGTACATGTGCAACATGTTTATTCTGCTCTGAGTGGACATCTGGTTAATAAGGCAAGGCATTTAAGTTTGGGGCCTAGTTTATAGCTCACCTGTAGAAACATTAATCTCTTTATGTGCTGCAGCAGTGTGCACACTGCACTGATCTTGTCTCCACTAAAAACCATTCATGTGCTCTTAAGTCTTGCATATATCTTTATGTAGATCAGCTCTCTGTACACTGATTGAGAGTGGCCTGTCTTGAGCCAGCAAGACTCTTGTAGAAGGAGAAAGATCTTCAGTTCAGCAGTCATATACTCTAAAAAATATTTTGAGAAGACAGGGTAAATTCTTACAAGAGTTGCAGCAAAGCCTAAACTGCCTCAAGCCTTTGCTCTAAATGCATCACAGTATAGAGACATTATACTCTCTGTGGGGAAGAGATAGTGAGTGAGAAAAAGAAGTATGCAGATTGTAGATTGTTGTCTCTACCTCTTTAATCTCATTGTATTTTAACTGGAATTTTTAGGTGAACCCTTGTTACCACCGAAGACCCAGTTGCTTTATCTACTTGCTGTGGCAGCTTTGATCATCCTCTTAATCCTTCTCTTGGGTGTAATGATGGCAAAGCGTAAGCGCAAACATGGTTCACTGTGGCTCCCAGAGGGCTTTATTCTGCGCAGAGATCCTAGTAATCATAAACGCAGAGAGCCAGTTGGGGAAGATGCTGTTGGACTCAAGTAAGTATGCATTTAGGCCACTGATAGCTTGTTTATTAGTGTGTTAGAGGATTTTGATTGTGGTGTATACATCTTCCATTAAAGGCACTTACTCCTTTAAAGGTAGAATTTCTTAGGTTATTTCTCTAAATTTTAATACGTCTGTTTTGGACATAAGAACTTTAATCTATAAAATGCTAGTAAGAAATCTGATCTCCTGGTTATGTTTGGGTTTTTGACACTATTTACTTCAGCAGCTGGATACTGTTTGCCTATTTCCTCCTGGAATAGGTGAGATATTCTTAGGCTGATAGGTGACAATGAACTTTTCTTACATGTAGCCCATTAAAGACATGATTCAGAAATAATTGAAAGCTTCAAAAGAAGAAATATATGCACTTTTTGTTTTCCACTGAATTAACCAAGTTTGCAGTTCTAAATGCATTTAATGCCATTGTTATCTGCCTGAGAGTCCTAATTTCTTAGCCCCTTTGTTTGCAAGCATCCCATCCTTGGCCTCTGCAGGCCAGTGTAAGTATCAGTAGTAGCACCTGCTCTGTCTGCAAAGTGATATGTTCTCCTTGTTTGTTAGAAATCTGTCAGTCCAGATACCAGAGGGTAACCTGGCAGATTCTGGACCAACTGAACACTGGGCAGGTGATGGTGGACCTCAGCCAAAGAGAGCAAAGGTAAGGAGCTCAACAACTTGAATACCACCTGAAACTGCTGGTGAGGAAAACAGCTGCGTTAAGTTTCAGAACATGCTCCTTGCTCAAAACCTCTCTTTACTCAAGGAATTGTAATGTGTAACTAATGATATTTGAGGAACAAATCCTCAGGTTAACACTGCCACCACAGACCAGTAAAGAAAGCAGGTAACTTCTGTTTCAGTACCCCCTCCCTAACCAGCCCCTCCTGCGTCAAAAGGGAACATTAACAGTGGTGTAATGTCTTGCAGTTCAGGCCTCATAATGTATGGTGGAGTGTAAAAGTTGGGAATGCCAAGCAGAGGTAAATGGAGACCATCATTATCTTAAAACAAAAAGAACCAAAAAAAAAGGCAAAGAAAAAGACCCCCGAAACCCAACCAAAAACCCAACAAACCAAAAAAACCCAAAGAAACCCAAAACAAAACCACAAAAAAGCCACCAACTGAACTAAGAAAACCCTAAGAATGTCCAGTGTCTTTGGCCTCCTGATGAGCATTCTGAAGTAACTGTTTATTTCCTATGTTCAGGCTGAGGATCAAGCCTTGCTCCCAGAAGGTGATGAGCAGATAGATCAGCGCCAGTGGACACAGCAGCACTTGGAAGCAGCAGATGTCTGTGGGAGCACATCACTAGCCCTTACACCACCTCAAGCGGATCAAGAAGTGGATGTTCTGGATGTCAACGTCAGAGGACCAGGTCAGTACTCTGAATGCCCATGTGTTCTGCCAGCCTGCCACTGACCAGCAGCTGGACTGCTAATGTTTACAAAGTACATGAAGTATACAGGAACATCAGCAGAAATTCTATGGTACTTAGGGAAAGCTCATGTGTGTTCCAAAAAGGAAAGCTGGAGAGATTGGGTCATGGTCTGTACCACATGGAGTATCATGTAACCAGGAAGAAGAGAGTTCACTTAGAAAGCACCTGCAGGAAGTACAGCTATAGGGTCTCCTTTGTAACAATGCGTGCTTAAAACATATTGTCAGAATGCCATTGTGGCAGAAATTTGGAATGCGTAGTTGTGCCAGAAATAACGCCCCCCTTCTCCAACTGGATCACTGCAGAGATTTGTGCCAGTCTGCTGAGGACCAGGTTAGCAGGGTTTATACCTGGAGTGTCTTTTTTTGGGGTAGAAGCAGATGGCCTTTTCCTGAATAAGATGACTTATGGCAGACAGTATACCCTGATGTGCAGTGTATGAGACATCGGTGCTGGAACAGAGCTGCAATACACCAAGATTGTTAATGACTTTTTAAATTCATAGAATCATAGAGTAGTTAGGGTTGGAAAGGACATTAAGATCATCAAGTTCCAACCCCCCTGCCATGGGCAGGGACACTTCACACTAAACCATGTCACCCATGGCCTTGAACACTGCCAGGGATGGAGCATTCACAGCTTCTCTGGGCAACCC
>JBCJKH010055330.1:15397-31258 GCA_039877255.1 Loriculus beryllinus | reverse complement strand
CCATCAGTTCTGTAGCCCCATCATAGAAGGCCACCAAATTGGTCAGGCAGGATTTCCCCTTAGTGAAGCCATGCTGGATGTGCACATGTCCATGTGCAGAGCATTTGCCAGTGAAGACCGAGGCAAAGAAGTCATTAAGAACCTCAGCCTTCTCCAAATCCAGGGTATCCAGTTCTCCTGATAGCTTCTGGAGAGGGCCCACGTTGTCCATAGTCTGTCTTTTATTCGCTACATACCTATAGAATCCCTTCCTGTTATCCTTAACATCCCTCATTTATATCTTCAGCTTACAGTGATCAGCTTATTGAATTCATAGCACAACTGTGAACTTTGAAAGAGATTTCTTTAACACGCACACATGCGCACAGTCTCGTCAGTCTCAAATGACTAGATGCAGAAAGAGTGCTCTGCTGCTTTTTGTAAGTGTAACACTAAGGTTGTGTAACCTGGTAGAGGACTGGGTCATCTGATAATAATCAGTTCCTGTGCTCTAGAAGAGAGAGGGTTGACCAACAACGTTATCCTGTTCAGAAGAGCTGCAAGCATGGCTTGCGGAGAAGTGATTCTGATTATATTGCTGCAATGGCTTTTTATTGGATTCTGTGGGAATATTTCCATGCAATTTAATGATGACTGGACCCATTCTCTCAGTTCCCTTCCATTGTCTTTTCTGCTCATTGACCCATTAGGTCTCCTAAATACAAAGCAGGGAAGGAGGGAATTCTTTGTAATGAGTGTGAGAACATAAACCACTGGTTTCTGCCAAATTTAATCTTTCCTTTATTTCCCCCATTGGAGCTTCTAGTTGTGTGGTGAGGTGAAAGCTTTCCAAGTGCAGGCAATGACGTCCTTAAGACTTCAGACTGCTTGTTTTCACATTCACTCAAAGCTTTGTCCAACAATAGCAATGGAATAATACTGACCTGTGAATCGCTTTCCTGCCATTCAGATGCAGCTGTGGAGCTTGCAGCAAGCTGCGTTAAGTGATCCCCCTCTGCAGCATCAGAAGCAAGCATCTGAGTTACTGTTGGGGAAGAAATCATTCAAAAAGTCTGAGAATTGCTGGAGTAATGTGTTAGTAAGGAAGGGTAGGATTCCTCACAGTTAATGTAGCTATTCATCTGCCCTGGTCACCTTCCTCTTCCTTTGTAGGCAAAGAAATAGGTGCTTCTGAGAGGCAGTTCATCTGTGTCTGGAGCAGAAATCTCCTGAAGACTAAATGGCTCACACTCCAGTAATGCTTTGCTGCCCCTAATTACAAAGGGCATTGAGGGTGACTGATTTGGGTGCAGGTGTCTGGGCTAGAGCCATCTGAAGCTGGTGAGTTAGATCCTGTTCACAGGTGCAGGTGGCAGGTTGAACAGTAGAGGTATTTTCTAGAGAGAGGAGGGGCAAGTTGAAATGCCTCAGTGTACCAAGGGATTGTTCCCTCTCTTAATCCATCACCTTCTGCAGTCTCTCGAGTTTAAAGGGATCCAAGATGTCCTGTCTCCTATGGAAGTATTGCCTAGAGACTTTGCCAGTGGGTTCTTTGCATCCCAGCTTTCAGTATGTTGTGCTTGTTTGAGTCCTTCAGTTATTTCTATATGGTGAAAAACTGGCTTTACCATATGGCTCTGTGTTTTACATATACTTGGGGACTGTTGTCTTGAAAGATAGCAAACAGAAGAGTCTTTATAAAATGCTCCTGTCACCTTTGTCTTCCCATGCTGTTCTTTGTGTTGCCCAGAGTGGTGAGGACATTCTTTTCACTGGAGTTATTGTGATTGTGTAACCAGGGTAATGCAGTTATAGGCATAACTGATAACACCACCTATAATTAAACTGATGAACTGTCTCTGTTATATGCCCCTCTTTCAGTTACTAAAACTTCAGTGGTTCAGACTGGAATTTTCCATGCTGTGTGTCTGCCTCCAGCTGGATCTGTTTGGGTTCTTTTCCAGCTATTTCAGAGAACAAGCTGGAAGGAGGAAAAAAGACATTGTGTCCGTATTTTTTTTTTCCTAGTAGTCTGTCAGGCACTTAATTGTGGCGGTCTAGCTGAATGTGCTTTTTTGCAAGATTCATAAAACCACCCATGTGTGGCCAACTTACAAAGCTCTGAAAAGAGCTGCATGTACCTGTGAGACTTTTTTTGGAGGGTTGCAGCTAATTTTTCCAAGATTTAATGCATACTATAGCTGCGTCCCTATAGAGCAGCTGGGCATGATCATCGAGGGCAGTTGCAGTGATTGAGCAAGCAGGACCTTTCCTGTGAGTGGTTTTTCCAGGGCTGTAGTGCTGGGGAAAAGGAAAGTTCTTTTCTGTGCTCCGTCTCTCTGCTCTTTGTGTCAGGGCAGTATGGAGGAGACCACAGCCTGACTTGAATACTGAGAAGTATTCATCTGGGACAAGGGAGCACAGCCAGCGGTGGGAGAGAGAAGCACAAAAGGAAGTATAGCCTTGGACAACAGGCAATAGGGTCTATAGACACGACTGGATCTTGGAACTGAACCCAGGCCCATACGTCAACACCTCGCTGCAGTTCAACAAATTGTGAGAAAGCAGCTCGGTGAAAGCCTGTGTGTTCTGTCATTTTAAGCCACTAGGAGGAGCGGAAATTCTGCTGCTGACAACCCGGCTGCCAGCAGATCTGGAGGCACAGCCCTGCGCCCTGCCGCTGCTCGACACTGTTCCCTGTGGCAGAGCGGTAGATTGCTCGAAAGTTTTGGTACTGCTTTAAAGGAGAGGTCAAGGAAAGCTAGGTGGTCAGAAGTTGGGAAATGGAAGCAGGGCTCATGTACTTCATGCAGTGCAGATAGTGCATGGTAGACTGAGAGGTGTGCAGGCAGGGAAGCTGTTGTCTGTAGGGTCTAGAGAGGTCCCCTGTTTGTCCATGGTATAAATCGGGCAGTTGCTGAAAGGTTGCCTTCAGTTTCTGTTAGCAGGCCACACTGGAGAAGCAAAATTTGTGTTCACCTTTGCAGAGCTCCAGTGGGGCACTTAGCACAGAGTGGTTCCCTCTTGCTGCCATCTTAGTCCGTCTTATTTTCTATGTGCCTGTAATGTGTGTGGAGTAGAGCAGTAAAATCGGTAAGCAAGCATTAGCATCTACAGTTGAAGTCTTTGGTTTTGAGTAGTGAATAGCTTGTAATGTTCAAAGTCTGCTAAAACTGAAGCACCTCAATGCTTGTGTATGTGTAGGATGCTACTTCATCTTCAGGGTCATTCTCATGAAGACCTTGGTGCGTAATAGGTATGAAGGCTTTTGTCTGCAATTTTTTTGTTGTTGTTTTATAGCTATCTTACTTATTTGAGAAGTATCTGAGTTCTCTTTGGGTGAGGTAGGTACTAAAGTCCTACTTGGAAAGAAAATGACTCACTAACTCTGTTGGGCTTTACAACAAGAGAAAAGGTCTGGGTTGAAGTGACTACAGAGATTGTCTGTAGCTGTAGGTGCTCAAGGGGAGGGGAATGCGAGAGGGTTTCCATCCCTTTGCTGTCATCAGTTTACTATGATATCTCTTCTGTTGCAGATGGATGTACTCCACTTATGTTGGCATCTCTGCGTGTGGGCAGCTCCGATATCAGCGAGGAAGATGAGGATGCAGAAGATTCCTCAGCAAATATAATAACAGATTTGATCTACCAGGGTGCCAACCTGCAGGCCCAAACAGACCGCACTGGGGAGATGGCGCTGCACTTAGCAGCCCGTTACTCAAGAGCAGATGCTGCAAAACGTTTGCTGGATGCTGGTGCAGATGCTAATGCCCGGGACAACATGGGACGGACTCCCCTGCATGCAGCTGTAGCTGCTGATGCCCAGGGTGTCTTCCAGGTACAGCAACTAAAGAACTCACTTAGGAGTAGCTGTGCTCTGTAATTATATGGGCCAGTCCAAGCTGCACTCTGTTCGCTCACAGCCTTACTTCATGCCTTCCACAGTGTGATGGCCAGGTGAAACTATTTTGCATCCAGTTTCTTCAGGTATTCGTAGCTTGAAGAGCTCAGTATGTATGAATCATCTGGCATGTATTTATTTGGTCTGTTTGCCTCCGTCATCTATTATCCTTACATTTCAGTGCTCAGGCTGCTTTCTCATTATAAAGTTTCTCTTGAGTTTCAGCTAAATCCTTAGTTTCGGTCTATAGTGGTATTGAAAAAACTCTGTCTTCCCTCCTGTCCAGATCCTGATCCGTAACAGAGTGACAGACTTGGATGCTCGGATGAATGATGGAACAACCCCATTAATTCTGGCTGCACGTCTGGCTGTGGAAGGAATGGTGGCTGAGCTAATTAATTGCCAGGCAGATGTGAATGCCGTAGATGACCACGGTAATGTGAACACGACATACTGGGCTGGGCAAATACTTGTTATGGTGTGAATAAGGAGGGATGGGCTTCTGCTCTCCCAGAGTGTGGGCTGCTCATAAATTCCATGGCTAGATCATATACTGGGCTCTCTGGTGGAAGTTTTCCCAGCAATAATAGACTGCAGACTGCTGCACAGGAGCTTGTTTAGACAGTCCTGGAAAAGAAGCAGAAATATGGGGCAGGATATTGTGGGATTTTCTGGACTGCAGATGTGACTCTCTGGATAGGTTATTTTAAAGATAATAGTAAAAAAAAATAAAATATCCCAGAGCAAGTGCTGGAAGTTCCATTGCATCTTGGTAACATAGTGATATGTCACAGCATGGTGCTTTCCAAAGTGGAAACGTAACTCCAGGACATGTTCGTGTGTTGTGATCTGCGCTGCAATTGCTTTCTTCCCTCAGCATGCTCTGTCCATCTTGGTGCTTTAGAAGGTAGCTCCTTAGTTTGTTACTGAAGTTGTTGGGTTTCCCTGCAGGTAAATCTGCTCTTCACTGGGCTGCTGCTGTCAATAACGTGGAAGCAACACTAGTGCTGCTGAAAAATGGAGCCAACAGAGACATGCAGGATAACAAGGTACAATTTGGGTGTGCTCGGCAGAGCTGTGCTTCCTAACTCAAAGCATCCTTTTGCTCTTGGTAGTGAACTTTCTAGTGGAATAGTTTAGCCTCTGTGCTCCACTGCCATGTATAAAATTATCTCCTGTAATACACCTTTTTCAATGGGCATCTCACAGGGTGGGTTGGTTGTTCTAGGAGACAATTAATGTGACACTTCATTAAACAGTGCTTCCAGGTGTTGCTGCACTATTGAGGGGTTGTTAGCTGTAAGACAGTTACCCCACAATGAAGTTGCTAAAATACCTATTCTCTGTGTTTCCAGGAGGAGACACCGCTCTTCCTTGCTGCACGGGAAGGCAGTTTTGAAGCAGCAAAAATCTTGCTGGACCATTTTGCCAATCGAGACATCACGGACCACATGGACCGCCTGCCTCGAGACGTGGCCCAGGACCGGATGCACCACGACATCGTGCAGCTTCTCAATGAGTACAATGTGGCGCACAGCCCTGCTGGGCACCCAGGTGCCATGCTGAACTCTGCTCTCTCCCCAGTCATCTGTGGCCCAAATAGGTCCTTCCTCAACCTGAAGCACACTTCATTAAGCAAGAAGTCGCGAAAACTGAATGCCAAAGGCATCATGCCCACAAACCTCACCAAAGATGCAAAGAGGAGAAGGAAGAAGTCCCTCAGTGAGGGCAAAGGGCAGTTTTCGGAGAGCTCAGTGACCCTGTCACCAGTTGATTCCTTAGAATCACCCCATGCTTTTGCATCCGAACCAACATCATCACCTGTGATGCCGTCGCCAGGGGTGTTACACTCATCACCCAGCTCGCTGCTGACCACTCCATCTGTGCAGGCTGCACACACAATGTCCTTCTCCAACCTCCATGAGATGCAGCCCTTAGGTCGTGGATCCAGCACGGTGCTCCCGTCTGTCAGCCAGCTGCTTTCACAGCACAGAACCACCCCTCCTAACAGTGGGCTCAGCAGGCTTCGGCCAGCCAACGTTTCTGCCGAGTGGATGAACCGGATGGAAGTGAACGAGTCCCAGTACAACGAGATGTTTGGCATGGTGCCGCAGGTGATGCATTCACACCCCACTGTTTCTCAGCAGAGCGGTTTAGTGCAAGCAGATACAAAGCACATGGGAGTGTCCAGGGAGTCTCTGCCCCCTATCATGACTTTCCAGCTGGTTCCCAAGGGTGGCATAAACCAGCAAGCACTGCCACAGCAGGCCCAGTCAAACTGCGCCCAGAACATGGCTGGTCCTCTTAGCTCCATGTACCAGATACCGGATTTAGCTCAGCTGCCCAGTGCCTCATTCTCCATGGCTGCCATCCCTCAGCAGGACGGGCAGGTGGCTCAGACAGTCCTCCCAGCCTACCACCAGTTCCAGAGCTCGATGGGGAAGTACCCCACACCGCCCTCACAGCACAGCTGCTACTCCTCGGCCACAGAACGGACTCCTAGCCACAACCGGCACTTACAAGGGGAGCACCCGTACCTGACTCCGTCTCCCGAATCTCCAGACCAGTGGTCCAGCTCCTCCCCACACTCTGCCTCTGACTGGTCTGATGTGGCAACCAGTCCCAGTAACAACCAGCGTGGGCCGGCCGCCACTCACATGACGGAGCAGCAGCGGAACAACATGCAAGTGTATGCCTGAAGGCTGGCCAAGGTGAAGCCCAGTCAAAAAGTGGACTCTAGAACTCATGAAGGTCTTCCAGGATGAAAATGAAGAACCATTTTATTATCCAAGAGTCTTAATGAGCCTAGGCTGTTCTTTCCTTGGAGGGACTGTGGTCGCCGTAGGCGTTGTATGCTTTTATGCTAAACAGAGAACTGTAGAAGCTGGTGATGGAGAAGACCAACTGGGTCACTTCTAACCAACTCCCATGCACCTTGGATGTGATTGCTGTCTGCACTGGATTCTCCAGTCTGCTTTTAAATATGTTCCACCATGTCTCTGGGGAGACAGCTCTTCAGCTTAATGCATCTCGTGGTCACTTCTCCAGAAATTTAGCCAAAACCAGCTGCGTATCCTTATTTTGTTACTACTTCTGTTACCCACGTAACCTCTCTCTGAAGCACCTTCTACTAGTTCTCCTCGAGTTCAAGTTGCCTTGTCTTGACACAGCTCAGAGCTGCACCCACATTCCTAGACTCCTCCCTCCCTCGGCTGCCCTTGCTCAGCAAGCGAGCCGGACTTCCCAAAACACCTGCAGGTCAAGTGACACTTTCTGTCACACAGCTTCACCCTGCCCTCTTCCAGAGTCTTTGCTTTATACAGATCCACTAACACCCCTTAGTGTTCTCACTGCCTGCCCCCCAGGTGTTATGAGATTATATATACATATAGTCTTTTCTTAGGTCTTTTTGTTGGTTGTATTTTTTTTACCTTGCTCCCCCAAACGCTGGTCTGACCTGGTCTTCCCCCCGTGGTGGCCTGTAGGCTCATCTCTCCCGAGTTGTATGTCTTCCCTGAGACACACCTGACCATTTTGACACACTACCCTCCCTATACCTCTGTCCTTCCAGGTGTGTCCATGACTGCCTTCACATGCTCCCATGCTGGGAGAGATGCCCTGCAATCCATACAGGCCTTTTGGGAAACTCTTGGTATGAGCATGAGCGTTTCAAAACCTTGTAACACAAGCTCCCAGCATTCTTGCACAGTACTCCCTGCCCCTCCATCCAAAGGTGGCTGTGTCCTGTCCTCCAGGTACCAGAGCCTTGTCATGGTATTACCAAGAAATGTCAAGGATGTTGTTACATGTTTGCAGTGTGTCTCCTGCATCAGGAACCATGTCCAGCCCTTCGAAAAGTGTCCCTTCCGCTCCAGCCTTGGGACAGGGCTGCTTTGTGTTTCCCTCTCATCAAGGAAGCTGCAGCACTGACTCCAGAGCAGGCTTCCAGCAGGAATAGCATGCCTGAAGCCAGGAGCTCACCTTAAGCAGCAGGCAAAATAGCTCAGAAACCATTGCCTGGTGCAGTTAACAGGTTTGGGGCTGTCCTCTGCTCTCAGCTTCAGCCCATATCGAGGTTTCCCAGCCGAGATGCCCCATGTTCTCTGTGGGGCGGTAGTGTCATTTGTACTGCAGCTTCCCTGAGATTTTTGGAGTTACGGAAGCCAGCTCTCACTGACCTTAGCAAAACAGCCGCTCCTTCTGCTTTGTCCGCAAGAGTAATGCTTCCCTGAAGGGCTCTGAACCAGTCAGCAGCAGAAGTGAACATTTCTGGGGTTGGTTTGCTCCTACCTCTTCAGGGGAGCCCTGCAGACGCACGTTCCAAAGAGATCGGGGCTGTCGGCTGCCGCCAAAGGACAGAGAAGGCCACTCCCCACCGAGCAGCGGCCCTTCAGCATCCTACCATGTACAGTATTTCCTTTGATGCTTCTTTCCACTCTAGTCAAGGGCAAAAGCTTTTTCTTTTGATTCGACTCAATGGTACATGAAGGCAGGGCCTCAGGAGGAGCTGGTTCCCGGGGCCGTCATTTTGGGCTGAAGTTTTTAACTCTGAAGTTACTGCTTTTTACAATGCACCCAGCGTTCCCTGGCACGCTTGCTGCAGTGCATCCTGTGAAGTTTAGCTGCAACTGACTCAGATCTCCAGGCAGGAGCCTGTGAGCTCCCGGAGTTCTGTCCAGGTACATGTTTCACTGCAAATAATGAAGTGTTGCTACATCAATGCTAAAGAAACAAAGGGCTTTTCCTTGTCAGCCCCAAATAACCAAGTGCCTTTTTAAATATGTGACTACCTTTTACAAGATCAGTGCTTTCTGTGGAATGAAGCCGGCTTCATGCCTGGCGTGTTAATACGATGGCCCTCTGCCTTTCCTTTTTTTAACTACTTGTAAAGATAATATCTCCTTAAGGTGGTATTTTATCTCATAAGTTGTAGAGTAACCATTCACACAGCAGCATTTTCCTATATTAATAATGGAAAATATTTGCTTATTTTTACATTTTTTATAAAAGTCTTTTATGAAAATAGTTGCTGCAAAATGTATAAGCAATTTTTATCCCCAAAATAAAGAGTATGTGCCCAGCGTCTGTGTGCTGCTGTTTTCATTTGTCTTCCCAGCTATTGTGGCAGAGCTGCTGGATTATGAATTAATCTTCAATGTTTGATTGCTGTTCAGACCCCTGACAAGCGAAGGCTTATTTGGGCCTGTGGAGTTCATGTCAGGAGAGAGCTTTTGGGCCTTTTTGGGGTGCTCTGTGCTGTGACTCTGCACCACATGAGCCCCAACACTTAGCTCCATCCAAGGAAGCTGTGCCTAGGAGCTGAAAACAGCTTAGCTTGGCTGTAGCTGGAGGATGCTGGGACTTGGTTAGCTGAGAAGGCGCAGCAATCAGCAGCCAAGCAGCTGGGCTTACTGGGAAGGATGGGGAAGGACTGGACTGGGGCCTTTTTGGGATGCTTTGAGTAAGAGCTCTCACTTGCCTGGAGCGTGGGTCAGGTGGTGATTAGTGGAGCCATGGGTTTGCTCCTTTCAGGTCCTGCTTGCGTCTCGGGACTTCACAGTTCTTCCAGCTGAGAGGAGGACCAAGACTGACCCCCTGGCTTTGGCTTGGAAGCTGGTGCATGAAGATGTGCAATTCCCAGCCTCTGAAATGGGGAATCATGGCTCCTGCATGCCGTTTTCAGAACTGAAGTTTGACTTCAACAGTTGGGGAGCAAGCTGACAATGGCTGCCTCCTTGTATTTTGAGCAGGGAGGTGCCACTGAAGCCCTGGGCTCCACTAGTGCTCCATGGACAGTTTCCAGCTCTCACTGTGGACTGAGATGGAGCCGGTAGCTGAATTACGATGCCTAGCAGGCATAAAGCTGCTGGGGGCATTTTAAGGGTTTAATATTCAAACAACGCAGCTCCTTTATCTTCCAGCAGAGCCAGCTTGGCAAATGCAAACCTCTGGTAGGCTTTCATCCATGTTCTTGCACAGCTTGCACATCTGAGCCAAAGGTTAGTGAGCTCTGCTGTGTCTCTGGCACAGCTACAGTGAGTTTGATGATGCTCAGGTTGAGACTTGAAGCTGCATCTCCTCAGGGATGGCGCATGCCTCTTTCCCCGCCCAGGATAACGAGGGGCTTGTGAAAACTTGTGTGTTGCATCCAAATAAGCCTAGTTGAACCAGCCAAACAGGGAGCTGGGGCATCCCTTACCTAACTGAGGAGTGATGGAGTAGCTTCAGGCTCCTTTGGGGAACATTTTCATGGTTTTCCACAAAACAAGGGTGAATGAATCCTGTCTTCCGGGGGTTGCTGTGTTTGAAGGGTTTCCCTATTAGAGGGCTGGTCTCTAAGGAGAAAACGTGACAGGCAGCAGCTGTGTTTGGACACAAGAGGGCTTTTACCCCTTTGATTCTAGAAGGTGTCTAGCAAGCTGGCTGAGCCTTGAGCGGCCTTGGGAAGCAGCAGCAGCTCTAGCCTGGCTGTGTGGGTGAAGATGCGTCTGATCTTCCTCCTACCGCAGGGCAAGAGCCAGACCTGCTGCTGCACGCTGGTGTGGAGCTGCTCCCTGTGGGTGTAGCAGTACTTGCTGCCTTCGTGTTTCAGTAAATACTGCCACAAAGGAGCCATGCGAGGTCCCCGGGGGACATGGCTTGAGCCAGGCAGGCAGCAGAAACAGCTTCAGCCTGCTGCAAGCCCTCCATGTTGGGGAAAGGTGGGCTCAGGATGGATCCTCTGTGCGTAGCTGCCTCCTGGGTAGCTCCCAGTGCCCTTCTCCAAGGGTCTTGGCGAGGGCTGGGGGAAGGAGAGACAGGCATTGGCCATAGCTGGCAGCAGCAGGGCACTGGGCAGCTTTGCACCCTCTGACAGGCAGTGTGAGGAGCTGTCGAAGCTGCTTTGCTGTATTAGCCAGCGAAGCAGTGCTGCAGAGCAGCATGGTCAAAGCAGTAGAGTAGATGGGCTTCAGTCTCCTCCAACCAGTGCAAGAGGACAGCCTGGGGTGAGGAGCAGGGGCAGTGGCAGAGAAGGCTGTGCCTGACCTTGCTGAATTGCTCTGGCTGCTGGGGCCATGGGAGCCCCTCTGCTGTTCCGTGCCAGCAGCAGCCTCCGCAGGGCCAGGCTGCAGGTACCCATGGGGAAGGGGTGGTGGTGGGGCTGCTGCTTCCGGACCTCCCCCTTCCTCCCACAGGATGCAGGCTGATGAAGCCCTGGGTCAATGCTGGGCGTGGGGGCTTGGCACCCCCACTGCTATCTAATGGCACTCACCAGCCCCCAGCTACAGGCTGTTCCCACATCCCTGCTTCCTGCACCCTCATGACAAACATTCCCAGGCAATTCAAACAAGGGTGGTGTGTGGGTGACGCATGGCAGGACGTGGGGCCTGGCCACGTGCCATCCCTTGGCTGGGGACATGGGCAATGCCAGCGGGTGGTACCCATGGCCCAGCCATTCGCTGCAGGGATGCTCCGGACAGAATCAGTGCGGACTGCCTTGGGGCTCACCCCTGCCAGCCCCCAGTCCAGCTGGAGCTGGACCAGCAGGCATCACTGCCCGGTCCTGGGCTGCTCTCTGCTGCAAGGTTCTCCCTGTGTTTACGTTGGTAATTTACCCTAATTGCAGGGGGTTTATTGACCAACTAGGAGAGGTTCTTCCTGTCTCTTGTGCAGAAAAGTTGAATGCAAACAGACAGAGATCTGGGCATCTTTCCAGCAAAGTAAGGGGGATGGAGGGGAGTCAGCATAGAGATTTTTATGGTGGGAACCACCTGATCTGGGCAAACACCGATGCTGGTGAGCACTGGGCTATAAAGGGCAGCTCTTCTCTCCCGACGGCCCATAAGAAGCTGTTATTCCCCCTGATCTCCAGAGACCAGGTGAGGACGGGGACCTTCACAGGGCGGCTGGGGCCTTGGGATGCTCCACGGTGGCTTGTGGGTGAGCAGGAGCCTGTGGCAGCTCTGGCAGCTTCCAGGGGAGCTGAGTGCTGCCCTTGCTGCTTGGGACAGGCTGCAACAATGCAATTTTCAGCTCCACACTGGCTTTTGTCACTGCTTCTTTGAGGGGAAAACAAGCTGAGTCTGCAAATCAGCCCCCATGCCCAGAGATTAGCCCAGATAAAGGTGATGATGTGGTTGATTTGCCTTCCTGGCCTAGGCAGTGCTATGAGCTCGGGCGGTGACAGCAATGCTGTGTGCATAGTTCTTGCAGCCCTACCAGCTGTGTTTCTGCCTGTGCCATTGCTGCTGCTGCCTGATGCCAGGGCAGGGTTGCATTTCCCTTGTCTATGCCTGTGGCAGTGTGTTCCCATGTCCCCACAGAGCAGCTTGGCTCACCCAGCCAAGGCTGGAACTGGTGGAGCCAGGACACAGGGCTGCAGGAGGGACCCTGAGCCATGCCTGGGGATAGATGGGGTGCTGGCACAGGGTGATGAACTGTGCCAAGGGAGAGGGAGGCACAGCCCCAGGGCTGTCATCTCTTCCAGCAGGCTGAAAGGAAGGAGATTCAGCCCACAGCAGGGCAGGGCTGCACCCTCTCGGCACAGGCAGCATCCCCCATCCCTGAGCAGCTTGATGTGACCCCCTGCGCTCTTACAGGGGATGCTTCCAGGAGCAAGGAGCATAATGGCAGCAGGCAGACTTCCCCTCCTGCTGCTGGGCTGCATGGGGCTCCTGTGGCCGGCTGGTAAGTTCTGTGACTGGGGAGCAGCCAGTTCTACAGTGTGGCTGGGCATGAGCCATGGTCCCCTCTGGCTGGTGAGGCCAGCTCCCCCATCCCTCCCTGTGGCTCTCCCTCCACAGAAGCCCGGTACATAGACTACTGCCCTAAGGGCTGGTACTATTACAAGCTCAGCTGCTTCAAGTATTTCAGTCAGCTCCAGAGCTGGGATGAGGCCGAGGTAAGGCTGCTGGGGTACAGGGGTGGCTGGGGGGAGCCATCTGTTGGGAATGCCCTGGCACTCATGGCTTTCCCTGTAGACGCAGTGCCAGGCCAGCTATGCCGGCGCCCACCTGGTGTGGGTGGAGGAGCCCCAGGAAGCAGCCACCCTGCGGAGGGTCATCTCCTACTACCAGCATGTGCAGCCCGTCTGGCTCGGCCTCCGCTCTGGGCAGCAGGTGAGGCTGGGAGCAGCAGGGTGGTGGGGGCTGCGGGGCAGCAGAGCCATGGCTCTGATCCGCTCACCCTGCACAGAGCCAGGCCTGGCAGTGGACGAGTGGGGACAAGTACAGCATCACCAGTGGGCTGCCTGGGAATGGTGCCCCCGGGGGGACCTGTGGCATGCTGACCCACCTCAGCGGTGAGTGCCCAGACCCCGCACACACCTCCAGTGCTCTGTCTCAACCAGCATCCCTCCCTCTCCCTCCTCTGGGTCCCATTACCCTGGGGGGCTATGGCAGGCAGAGCTGCTGTCCCTGTTCTTGACATGACCTTGCCAATCCCCATCTCTCTGGCAGGCTTCACCCTGTGGTCCAGCACCGACTGTGCCCAGCAGCATCCCTACATCTGCAAGTTCACAGCCTTGCACTGAGGACAGCGCCTGGGCCCATGGTGGGCCCCACATCAGCTCCTCCTGTCATCTCTGCTCCTCTTCCCCAACTCCTAAAAGTACACCTATAAAAAACGGGAGCATGCAAGTGCTGTGTGAGCTTGGTGCTGGTGCAAAGCCCTGGGAGAGGCAAGTGCTGCCACAGCTCCCTGAGCTTCCCAGCTTCCTGGGACTTTGGCACTGCCGGTGCTGTCGGAGCCTTTTGGGAGTGAGTCCCAGGAGCCGCGGGGCTGGTGGCTCTTCCAGCTGGGCTCTCGTGTTGGCTCATTCCCAGCTGTTCTGTGCCAAATGGGACAGGTGTCTCTGGGGAGCAGGGGAGGGGACAGGACATGGATGTGGGTGAGGATGGGAGCTGTTGTGGGTGTGCACATGTGAGGATGGGTGCCCCTCTCTGTGCAGGTGGCTTTGCAGGGGTCTGGAGGCTGCGATACTGCCCCATGGCCGTGTTGACAGCAGCACCAGGACCAAAGGTCCCTTCTTGTGTCACACCGCGTTGCCACAGGCGTCACGTGGCTGTTCCCTGTTTTGAAGACGGCTCTGCCCCCCCCAGCTCATGGGGTTCTTACCCCTCAGAGCTGTGGCACGTGATGGAGGTGAACCTGGCACCACATCCCCAGCCGCCCTCTGCTCCCGCCCTGGCAGTCCATGACGGTCGGGGAGGGCACCCATCGGCTCACACACCATACAGTGACCGGAGCTGTGCGGGTGAGCTGCAGTCACCGGAACTGCCACCGCCTCACAGCGCGGGGAGCCGGGGCTGCAGGAGAGGCCTTTCCACTGCCCAGCCCTGCCTCCAGCAGAGCTCATCCTCAGGTTTTGGGGTACAAGGTAGAGACATCTTGCAAGTTCCCTCCTCCGAAGCCAGCGCTTGCTTGGCTGTCCCTGTCGTGTTGGCTGCCGCTTGACGACCTTTGAGCGCCAGGGTCCAGTGTGCTGATAAGGGCCAGGAGGGCTGTGCCGAGCCGCCTGTGCAGTTTATAAAAGCACCACACAAGGCCTATCCCTGCGGCCATCCTGTCCCACCGCCTGTGCAGCGGCAGGGTGAACATGTTGCGCTTGGTTGGCCGCGCCGCGCGCTGCTGGGGGGCAAGGCGGACGTCGCCGGGGCCGGAATGGGCACTGTGGGGACCCCAGCACGCGACGGTTGTGCAGAGGGCATGGTGAGCACCCATGTGGATTGGCTGGGCTGGGGGCATATCCAGGGACAGGTCAGGGAGCTGGCAGTGCTCTTAAACCTTGCTGGGGAAGGCGATGCTCTCCCTCCTCCACACAGGGCTGCCAGGGAACCAGCAGGGATTTGGGGTGCTCGTAGCCTGACACTTCCCTGGGACCACTGCATGTCCCCAAGGCTCAGGGCTGCCGTGGGACCACCCCTGCTCCCTCTGCCCCACAGTCTCTCCAGTACCGCTGGGACGGGCACCTGGCCCAAGGACGTGGGTATCCTGGCACTGGAGGTGTACTTCCCTGCGCAGTACGTGGAGCAGGAGGAGCTGGAGCGGTATGATGGCGTGGAGGCTGGCAAGTACACACGGGGCTTGGGCCAGCAGCAGATGGGCTTCTGCGCTGCCCACGAGGACATCAACTCCCTGTGCCTGACGGTGGTGCAGCGGCTGGTGGAGCGCGGGCGCCTCTCCTGGGATGCCATCGGCCGCCTGGAGGTGGGCACCGAGACCGTCATTGACAAGTCCAAGGCCGTCAAGACCGTCCTCATGCAGCTTTTCCATGACTCGGGCAACACTGACGTGGAGGGCATCGACACCACCAACGCCTGCTATGGGGGCACGGCTTCGCTCTTCAATGCAGCCTCCTGGGTGGAATCCAGCGCCTGGGATGGTGAGGGGATGACTGTGCCATGGGGATGGGGGTTGCATGTTGGGTGGATGCCATGGGATGGGGGAAGGAGGCAGGAGGTGTCCTGAAACCGAGAGATGCCCCGGCAAGACTCAAAGGGAGCTGTTGCCCCTCCCAGGTCTCCATCACTCCTGTTGTTTGCCCACCTTGGCCATGACACCCAGCAGCGTGGAGGTGGGAGTACGTGAGGGCCACGGGATGGAGGCTTCCACCACTAATGGCCCTACTGCCCCCCCTGTCCTCCCTCAGGTCGCTACGCTGTGGTGGTGTGCGGGGACATCGCCGTCTACGCCACAGGGAACGCACGGCCCACAGGGGGTGCCGGTGCCATTGCCATGCTGGTGGGACCCAATGCCCCGCTGGTGCTGGAGAGAGGTTGGTGTCATGGGGCCCCGGGGATGGTGAGCTGGTGAGTGCTGTCCCTTGGGGACGTACATCCATGTCCCAGCCCTGACAGAGCTGCTCAGTTCCCGCAGTGGGAGTTCTGCCAGCCCTGGTGGCTGCCTGGTGCTTGATATCTGAGGATCACAGAATCACAGAATCCCAAGGGTTGGAAGGGACCTCAAAAGATCATCTAGTCCAACCCCCCTGCAAGAGCAGG
>JBCJKH010055330.1:0-15297 GCA_039877255.1 Loriculus beryllinus | reverse complement strand
TGATGTTCACATGGAACCTCCTATGTTCCAGTTTACACCCATTGCCCCTTGTCCTATCACTGGACATCACTGAAAAAGATCCCAGCAGACATGTTCCTGTGGGTACCATGGTGCAGCACAGGGAGGCTGGCAGACATCAGGGCTGGCACAGCATGGCAGGCAGCACCTATGGGTGCAACCATCTGGCTGGGTCCCCCCAGTGCCCCCTGACAGCCAGCTCTCCCTGTGCCGCCAGGCCTGCGGGGAACCCACATGGAGCACGCTTATGATTTCTACAAGCCAGACCTGTCCTCTGAGTACCCAGTGGTGGACGGGCAGCTTTCCATCCAGTGCTACCTGCGGGCGCTGGACCGCTGCTATGCCGTTTACCGCCGGAAGGCAGAGACCCAGTGGAAGCAGGGTAAGCAGCGGCACCACTGGGATGCCCACAGCATCCCACTGGATGCTGATGGCCACAATTTGCCTTCCAGCTGGCATTCAGCGGCCCTTCACCCTTGATGACTTCAAGTTCATCATTTTCCACACACCTTTCTGCAAACTGGTGCAGAAGTCAGTGGGGCGGCTGCTGCTGAATGACTTTTTGGCCACCCCCAACCCTGACACAGCTGCTGGCCTTTACAAGGGGCTGCAGTCCTTTCGGTGGGTCCCCATGCCATGTCGCACATTGCCCAGCCCAGCTGCGGACATGCCTATGTGGGGCTCAAGACAGCCTCTCTCTGAGCAGTGGTGTGAAGCTGGAGGACACCTACACCAGCAAGGATGTGGAGAAGGCATTCCAGGCGGCCAGCCAGGAGATCTTCAACCAGAAAACTAAGCCATCCCTGCTCCTCTCCACCCGCAATGGCAACATGTACACACCATCCATGTATGGCTGCCTGGCTTCCCTCCTGGCACAGTGAGTCCCCCCAAAAGCTGGCTCAGGGTTGGGGGGGGGGCTCATTTTGGGGAGGGAAAGTTTTGTCCTGGCTGGCTGGGGGTGCAGGTGCCAGTACGCATTCCACTCCCCAGAGACTTTACACTTTCATTGCACATTACCCCTGGTGTGGATGTGTTCCATCCACTCGGTGCCAACTCCCTGCCAGCTCTTTCATCCCAGCTCACACAAAGTCCTTCTTTTGGCGCTGGGAGGATGAAAACCCCATTATCATGCCTGGCGGAATGGCTGACCCAGCAGCAGAGGAGCCATGGGAACAGCCAGGCACCCAGCAGGAAGAAAGCCTCATGCTGGGGCTCCCCAGCACCATTGCAGTCCAGGGCCATGCACCCTCTGTAATGCAGCCCCCAGTCCCAGCACCCCTTGCCTGCAAAGAGGGCAGGAGGCAGCCCTCTCCTACACCACCCCCCGCCCTGCATCCCCCCGGCTCCAAACCCATTCTAACCCCCCCAACCCCTCAATGCAGGTCCTCAGCGCGGGACCTGGCCGGCTCCCGGATCGGTGCCTTCTCTTACGGCTCGGGGCTGGCTTCCAGCATGTTCTCCTTCCGCGTCTCACAGGATGCAGCCCCGGGTGAGCCCCGTGGGAGAGGGGGCCTGGGAAGGGCGGGAAGCGTGGGGCTGCAGGGCTGGGGCTGCCGTCTGTACCGTCTGACCCAAGGGGTGACCACTGGTAGGCTCGCCCCTGGACAAGCTGGTCTCCAGCCTGGCTGATCTCCCGGCTCGCCTGGATGCCCGCAAGCGGGTGGCCCCGCAGAACTTCGCCGAGATCATGAAGCAGCGGGAGGAAACCCATCACTTGGGTGAGCGGGGCTGGGGGGATGCAGCGCCCCCCCCGACAGGACCCCACGGTCCCACTGAACATCACCATCCTCTCCCCGCAGCCGATCACACTCCCCACGGCTCCCAGGCAGATCTTTTCCCTGGCACCTGGTATCTGACACGAGTGGATGCCAAGTACCGCCGGCAGTATGCCAGGAAGCCCATCTAGGAGGGACTGGAATGGTGAGCCCTGGAGAGGGGTGTGCTCTCTTCCCAGCTGGCATTCCCTCTACCCTATCACATCCTTCCTCATCCCCAAATCTGGGGCTGGCCTCTGCAGGAAACCCCACCTTGGATTGCTGGGAAATGGCCAGCAGCACCCCTGGCCCCGGAGCTGGTGGAGATGGCAGCATTTTCTGCAAGCACGTAGGCAGCATGAGGGAATAAAGGCACAGACGAGAGGGGGCAGCAGCCCGACTCTGGCTCCTGGTCATGAGTGGTCCCCTCCCACCCAAGGGCCCTTCCTCAACCACCTTGAGGCAGCTCACAGCCTCTTACAGGATTTATCCCGTGGCTACTCGGCCCATTGGACACGTGTCTCAATGCCCGCTACTTCTCCAGGATGGGAGCATGCCCTGACATTCTGGGGAGCCAAGTAAAGTCCAGCTCCCCAGTCTCCAGCCTGGGGGTGGTAAGATGCCATTTTCCTCATGACGTAGGTAAATGGGAACATCCCCACAGGAAAACTCAGGGGGCTGGAGGAGGCAGCTGACGTACGGGCTCACAGGAGGGCTCAGCCCCCTTGGAGCACTGCCTGCTCTCTGGGCCATGTCCCAGCACAGGACTGTGGCCAGACAGGACCTCCATGGGGCTGTAGCAGCTGCAGAGACCTTTGCACCCTTGAGCAAACAGCAGAGTGGGGCACTGGGGTCTGAAGGGAGGGAAGCTGGGGAGGGAAGTCTGGGGTCAAGGTCAGGGGACTGCACAGACAAGGCATCACGTGCTCTTTCCTTTTGGACCCTTTATAGAGCATGGGGCCACCCCAAGCCCAACATGGGGGCCAGGAGTGGCCGGGTGAGATGCTCCCCCAGCTGCAGGGGGTGGTCCAGGTGTTGTGGCCCCGGGGGGGAGAGCCCTTTCTGGCAGTCAGGGCCTAGAGGTGGAGCTGGAACACCTCTGTGACCCGTGACTTCAGCTCACCAAGGTCAGCGAGCGGAGCTGAGAGCCCCATGACATTCCACTGCTCCCCCGCCACCGTGCTGGAGCTGTGGTAGGACTGGAGCTGGACCCCCACCTTCCCCAGCAGCCCTGCAGAGGAGGAGAGGGGTTAGGGACCGTGTGCTGCCCCACCGCCCCAGCACCCAGTGGGTAGCCAGGCTCTGCTCACCCCAACGCCCACAATGTCATTTCTTCCCCCCCAAGTCCTTTGCCCCACAGCCCCCAACCTCCTGCCCCCCTTCAGTCTCTCCATGCAACATCTGTCCCTCCATTCTGCTGCAGCGGGTCAGCTTCAAGGCAGATGTGGGTTCCCCCCCAGTTTGCCCCTCCCAGCTCAGGACCAATGTGGGGGCTCACCAGCAAGTGTGGACAGAGCACTGAGCTCAAAGGCTTTGGCTCTGTAGATGAGGATGGGGCCGGCCAGTGGGGCTGGCTGCTTGAAGGTGGCCCCATTGAGCTCCTGCAGCACTGGGGTGCTGCCCTGCACAGTCCCTGCTACCTGATGTGGGGTGCCCTGCAGGGACACCTGCAGTAATCCAGCACTGCTGTCAGGCTCAGGGGCCACATCGCTGTGTGTGGTTGTGACCTGCTGAAGACACGTGGCTGCTCAGTGCCCAGCACCTGGGCATGGTAGGGTGCAGGAAGCATTCCAAGGGATGCGCTTCAGCCTGAGAGCTTCATTAGCAGCCCCAGGGGGGGACCCCAGGTTCATGCCACTTGGAAGGAAAGGGTCTGGGTGTGCCAGGCTGATGTGCGGAGCCCGGGGTGTCTACTCACCTTTAGCCCAGCCTCCTGTGCCAGCAGCAGGGCATTCACCAGGGTCACCTCCTTCTGCACACCTCCAGCCAGCATGCCTGCAGTCACAGCAGGCATCAGGTAGCTCCCAGCCTCCCGCAGAGGTGTTCCTGAGGCACAGGGAGGAAGCAGGGTGTGAATGAGCAAGCAGCAGAGAGGTCAGCCCCATGCTGGAGCAGTGAGCCTGGGGCTGGTCCTTCCACCTACCTATCCACCCATCCCTACTCTCATCCATGCACCAATCCATGCACCCATTCATCCCTGCACCTGTCCATACCACTATGTTCCCATCCTCCCACCACACTCCCATCTCATCGTCAACCACCCCGTGTTCATCCCTTCTCCTGGCTACTCTCCCATCCTTCTTCCCATTCACCCAGCCCAGTGGGTCCCTGCCCACCCTGCTGCACTGCCCACCCATCAGTGTCCCTGCACTCAGACATGGAGTGCACATGCCTCATGCACAGCCTCACCTAGGGTGCAGACCTGCACGCTGCCCTGTGCTTGCTTGCCCGCTGTGCGCAGCACCGTGCCCAGGGCCCTGGCCAGGGCAATCCAGGGCTTGGTCTGGGGTGCAAAAGCCTTGCTGAGAGCCTGACCGTTGACCTGTGAGGAAGAGCAGAGAGAGCCGACCAGTGAGTACATGTGGTTGCTCCAGTGCATCCACGTTTTACAGATGGGGAAACTGAGGCACAGAGGACAGGTGCCTAGCAGGACACTCACTATGCCAGCCAGCCCCTTCCCTGTGGCCATGTCCACAATCTGCTTGGCTATCTCCTTGCCACAGCGGCTCTGTGCCTCCCGCGTGCTTGCCCCCAGGTGCGGGCAGCAGATGACATTGGGATGGTTCACCAGGTCTCGATCCTTCGGAGGCTCCTGCCAACAGTCCCATCACACCGCGAGCTCCCAGCACCCACCTGGGATCTGGCGGGGGGCACTCTGCTCTCCCCTCTTGACAGGAGGGAAGCTGTGCCTGCAGGGTCTGCTGAGCTGCCCCGGCCTGGCTCGGGCAGAGTTAAGGTGATGCTGAGACAAGGCCAAACTCGGGGGGGTCCTCCCAGCGCTGCTCACCTGCGTGAAGACATCGAGGGCGGCTCCACCGCACTGCCCCGACCGCAGCGCCCGCAGCAGCGCACCCTCGTCCACAATTCCCCCGCGGGCGCAGTTCACCACCTGCACACCGCGGCGGCACTTGGCGAAGGTGCTGTCGTTCAGGAGCCCTGCAGAGGGAGAGGGCTGTGAGCAGGGGGCTGCCGGCTCTCCCCAACCCCTCCGTGCTGACAGCTGCCCAGTACCTGTGGTGGACGGCAGCAGCGGCGTGTGCACCGTGATGAAGTCGCAGCGGGGCCAGATCTGCTCCAGTGGCAGCTGTTCCACGCCGAAGGTGGCCGAGGTTTCAGGGGTGATGATGGGGTCGTAGCCTATGGTCTGAGGCAGAGTGGGTGTGTGCTCTTGCAGCCCAGCACAGTGGGAGGCCATGCTCTCCATTGCTCCTCCGTGCCCCTGCTCCTTACCTTCATGCCAAAAGCCTGCATGCGGGTGGCCACCTCCCTGCCGATGCGCCCCAGCCCCAGCACACCCAGTGTCTTTCCATTCAGCTCCATGCCCATGTACTGAGGTGCAAAATAGAGAGTAAGAGCGCACCCCACGCAGGCAGCCGCCACCCAGTCCTGCCTGGGCTGCTGTGCCTTCCTCCTACCTTCTTACGGTCCCACTTGCCCTCCTTCATGGAGGCAGCTGCCTGCGGGATCTGCCTAAAAGGAAGGCTGCAGTCAGCACAGGGGCACGGGCTGCCGGGCCTGCCTCTGTCCTCCCATCCTGCCCTGCACTCACCTGGCCAAGGACAAGATCATCCCGCAGGTGAGCTCAGCGGCACTGAGGCTATTCCCAGTGGGTGTGCTGGGGATGGAGAGAAGTGTCACTGGTGTGCCACTCCCGGGCTGATGGCTCTCTGCACCCCATGAGGATGGAGATCCCCAAGGTGGTGCCAGGGGGTGCTATGGGTGGGGAGAGCACCACACCCTGATGAAGCCTCCCCTGTTTCCCCAGGAGCACAGTCAGGGATGTCCCCATGCTCCTGCTCTTACTTCATGACCAGGACCCCCTTCCTGGTGGCCGCCTCCACATCGACATTGTCCACGCCGGTACCTGCTCTGCCCACCACCTGCAGCCTCTCCGCCGCTTCCAGCACGTCGGCTGTGACTTTGGTGGCCGAGCGGACGATGAGCCCATCGCAGTCCTGGGGAGACAGACACGGCGGGTGAGACCAGCACCGCGGCTGGTGGTACCGGGGTGGTCGCGGGTTGGGGACAGCCTCTGCAGGGGGCTGCGATCCGCCGTGTGAAACCGGCCGGGCTCTTGCATCAGACGGGAGGCGGGGACCAGCCCCGCCGACCGAGGGGGCTCTGCTGCCAGCCGGGGCAGCCGGGCCCTCTGCGCCCCCCTCCCGCAACACTCATCCCTCCGTGGGTGCAGCTCTGCCGCGCTCACCCGGATCTCCCGCAGCAGCTCCTCCTTGCTCAGACCGGGCTTCTCCTGTACCCGGAGGCCGCCCGCCTGCAGGATCTCTCGGCAGCAGGGGTCCAGGCTGTCGCTGATCAGCACCTTCTGCAACTTTCCCAGCGCCATGATGGGGACCGGGACCGCCGGAGTGGTTGGGGACCGGCCGGGATGGGGCGGGCAAGGGGCGCCGACTCTCTCCGCACGCTGCAGGGAGGCTGCTGTTGTCCGTCCGCGCGCTAAAAGGGCTGCGAGCGGGGCACGTTTTTCGGGCTCATTGGGTCCCGTTTCCATGGTCCCACCTCCTTCCCTTCCCCTCCCCGCCCCAGCCCGCCCGGGGCCCCCCCACTCTCCGGAGGGAGGAGAGAGGGAGGAGGAGCAGGGGGGGAGCGGGGCAGGGCAGTGCCGGGCCCCCCAGAGCGAGGGGAGGGGGATGTCCCGGCAGGACCCCGCTGCTCCCGGGCCGGGGAGACACAAAGTCGCGGAAGGGGGAGAAGAAGGGCAGGGGGCAGCCCCACCGCAGCCCTGCCTCAGTTTCCCTGCCATGCACATCACAGCACTGCAAAGCAGGAGGGGAACGGTGGTGGCAGCCCCTGTGGATGGCTCCCTCAAAGCTAGGGGTGTCACTGGCAGAGGAGCAGCCTGATCCAATCCCATGGTGAACTCGGCCATGCACCCCCAGTTCGCCCAAGAATAAGGGTTCCACGGACCCCACATCACATGGCTGAAGCAGTGCCATGGCCCCTGCCCGCTCCCAGCATCGCGCCCACTGTTGAGCAATGCCCCCGATAATGGGCACGGGGTCAGCTCTGGCCACTGGCTCCCAATGACGTGGGGTGCATGGGAGCCACCCAGCAAACGCCCTCCATGGGGCAAGACCAACGTGGCTGTGTCCAGTGACCTTGCAGGAGAAAGTGCTGGCCTTCTACGTGGGACAGCATGGGGACCCCATGGCAATGGGCACAGCCCAGCATGGTGCATGGCAAAGGATGGAGGGCATCCCCTTGCTCGTGGGGCCAAACCCTCACTGCACAGCTGGACCAGACAGACTCCAGCTCATGGCAGGGCTAGGATCTGTCCTGTTCTTGCCTGCTGCTTTCCATGTTCTGGGGATGGGCAGCAGGGACACAGCATTCCCAAGCAAGATCCGGATGGGACCAAGCTCTTCTCCAGTCTTTGCTTGCTCCAAGCAGCAGAATTGGACCAAACTGCCCTATGTGAGGCCTGGGGTGGCCCCGGAGGCTGTTAACCCAGCTGAGAGGTGGCTGGGATGGCTGCCCTCTCCACAGGCAGTGTGGCCAAGGTGGGAGAGCCCAGTGTTATGTACACCCTGGCAATGCACGGTGCAATTATACACTGGTATTGTCTATACCTCAGTATAGACACAGCCAGGGAACAACCGTGACGCCAGAGTGGGGAAAGTCCAGGGCAGCCGACACAGGATGAGAGACGCAGTCAAGGGCAGCGGCTGGTGTAATCTGCAGCGGGGTCCCAAGACGGCCCCTCGGCGGGGCTGTGTGACACAGGGACCGGGACAGCGATCCCCTTCCACAGCTTCGCGGGTGGCGTGGGCTGAGGGCACCCACACTGCTGGATGCGCTGTGCCTGGGACACGGTCCCTCAGCGTAGCTCTGCCGCTGGTCCTGGTCCCTGTTAACCATTAAGACCTTGCTCAGCTCGCCCGCCGACCCTACATCCCGGCGCCCTGCTCCCCATGCCGGCACCGCCTGGGTATGCCCAGCGTCTCCGTCTGCCCGCGTCCGTGTCCCCTTTCCCACGCGTGCCCAAGCCAGCGCCGCCACGGTGCCGTGCTTCCCGGCTTTTCCCGGCCGGCTGGTGCCCTCTCCTGGGGAGCGGCGGCAGAGCCCCACAGCACCCCGGCCCTCACTGGGGACCCGAGGGGACGCTGCGAGCGCTGGCGGAGTGGTGGTGCCGGCAGTCATGTGCCACCACTCCTGGACCTCCGTTGTACACAGGATCTGGTGTCCCAAGGAAACGGCTTAATGGAGTTGGGATGGGGAGTGGCGAAGGAGAGACAAAGATGGGGAAAACTGGGGGTGTTAGATTGGGATGGTGTGTGTCCAAGAGAGGATTAGGGTGATGGTGGTGTCAAGGGGGATCGATGTCCCAGTGGAGGACTGGGAAGTGATGGAATATTAGAGAGAAAGCGACAGTTCTGTGAGGCTGGAAGAGTACCCGGGGAAGGTTGTGGGGCTCCGGGGGTAAAGAAAGGGGTTGGGGGTGTCAGGCTCGGAGGGAGGCATTCATTTGGGTTGCAGGGGACCCCAAAGCTGGCAGGACAAGTGGAATGTGTGCCCGGGGCACGTGGGCTGCGGTGGCTGATAAGCCATGACGACGATGTAGGGAGGGGGGGATACAGGCATATGGCACCCCCCTGCTGGCCCCATTACCACCAGGGTTCTGTAATGTGGTCTGTTTACCGGGATGTGTGGGGGCCGTGGGGACCAGCTGGCCAAGGGGCTGTGGGTGCAGGATGGAGGAGAGTGCAGATAGGCAATGGGGGAGCAGTGGGGGGAGTGTGGATGGGGCTGGGGGACAAGGCAGGGGCAGCCCTGGGACTGGAGGGGTATCAAGCAGGGAAAGGAATTAGGAGGGGTCAAATGGGACTGGAATTAATGGGATTGGGATGTGGAGTGCCAAAAGAGAGGCAAAGATGGAAGAAATTGAGGGTGTAAGGTTGGGATGGTGTGTGTCCAAGGGGAATTAGGGTGACGGTGGTGTCAAGGGAGAAAGATGGTTGTGTGGATGTCCCAGTGGAGGACTAGAAAGTGATGGAACGTGTTGTGGGGCTGGAAGAGTACATGGGGGGGGGGGGGGGGCTAATGGGGCTCTGGGGTTAAAAAAAGGGATTAGGAGTGTCAGGCTAGCATGAAGGCATCCAAAGAAGACCAGGGTGGTGGGGAATGACAAGAAGGACTGGGTAACTGTTACAGGGGATAACTGTGTCATCAGAATGGATGACTGGGGATGCCATGGGGAAACCAAGTTACTTAGGAATCCTGTGGGTGACTGGGGGGTTGAAAGAAGAATTGCGGGGGAGGGTGGAAACAGAGAGGGATCAGGGATGGTTCCTGAGAGACTGAAGGGTGGAGAAGGATTTGGGCTTAGCCCAGAGGGACTGGGGGGAGTGAAGGGCTGAGGCAGGCTGATGGTTGTGCCAGCCGGCCAGGGAGCAGGAGAAGGGAGAGGGCTGAAGAAGTGAGCGGGAAGGGCATAGAGAATGAAGAGGGAATGAAAGGTCGGAGGGAGGGATGAAGCGAGGGGAGGGTGGAGGCAGGGAGGAAGGGATGGATGAAGGGTGGAGGCAGAGAGGAGGAGGAGACGCAGCGGCGGGCGGAGCCGGCCGGTGCCGCAGAGCCACCTCCCCGGCGCACGGTGGAGTGGCCCAACAGCGCCTGCGGAGACCCAGCGGCTCGGCCCGGTGCCGCCCGGTGCTCGGCCCGGTGCTCGGCCCGGTGCTGCCCGGCCCGGTGCTGCCGGGCCCTGTGCGTCGGTGCCCGGCGGGGCAGGATGCGAGCTCCGCGGCGGAGGTCAGGAGCGAGTCCGTGCGTGCGTGTCATCCGTGGATGCTTGTGTCCGTGAGTGATGCGGGTCGGTCGGGATGTCCGTGTGCCGGGACACCCGTGGGAGCTGCGTGTGTCCACGCTTGGCTGCTGCAATACCTTAGCAGGTCGAGGCCCAGCTACCAACCGGCATCGGTGTGGCCGGGATGCGGCCGAGATGCGGGTGTGCTTCCTCGGGGCTGTGTGGGGCCAGACGCTGCCCATCCCAAGCCCTAACCCCCTTGGGCCGTGGGTGTCCTCTGCCTGCTGCTGGGGTCCCGCGCATTGGGACTGTGGGACACCCCGCTCCCAGCCAGGCTGTCAGCTGGCTGGGTCCCGCGCTGGACAGGGAAAGGAGCTGGGATCCCTTGTTCAGCACCGTGGGTACATGGGTGTTCGCCGCCCTGTGCTGTGAGGACCTGGGGCGCCAGGGCAGTGTGTGCTGTGCCGAGTAGGGTCCTGTATGGACAGGCCGGCACCAGCAGCACCACTGGGCACTCCTCAGGGTGGCAGACAGGTCAGGTTTGCTGAAAGGTGCTGGGCCAAGAGAGGCCCTGAGGAAAGGGCTGTGATTCAAGGTGCCGGCACAAGGAGCTTGGTTTGCCCCATCTCTCAGCCCTGCTTGCATCCTCTCTGCTCTTCCTCTGGCTCTGCCCATCCCAAATTCCACCCCGAGCTGACAGCCAGACCGTTTGTCCCGGCACCTGGCCAGGGCTGCTTGGTCCCAGAGCCGTGCTGGCTGCCACGCGTGCGGTGCAGTGCCGGGAGCCGTCCGCCCCAGCAGTGTGGGTAATGCCGGCCTCCCCCCGTCCTGCCGTGCTCAATGGGGACCTTGTTGACATGCCCCGCGTGCAGGCAGTCACTGGGCTGCCGTGCCGTGTGATGTGTGCCGTGTGCCGTGTGCCGTGCACACACACCAGGCACAGAGGCAGCCGTCTCGGTCTTGGTCAGCTGTCCCCTGCTCCACCTCCCCTCTGGGGGACCCAGCCCCTGCTGAAACGTTTTTGCCACCGAGTCAGCAGGGAGCTGGGATGTGCCATGCTCGGCAGCCCAGCCCCGGCACACAGCCGCCACACTCGCCTTGGCCTTGCCTAGCCCTCACCACGGTCCCTCTGCCAGCCCGGAAACAGCTGCGGGCGTCTGGAGTGGCTGTGGCTGAGCACGGAGTTGAGAGCTGACGTCCATCCCTCCATCCATCCCTCCGTCCATCTGTCTGTCTGTGGGAGGTGAACCAGCAGCAGCAGGAGGTGAGTTGCTGTTGGTGTGCTGAGCAGTACCAGGAGCTTTGTGGACGCTCTGCCACGGGGCAGCAATCAACCCCCCCACAGCACCATTGCATTCTCCCCTCTCCCCAGTGGCACCCTGGGGTGCTGGTGGTGGCCCTGGTGCAATGTCATGGAGATGCTGTGAGTCAGTGGTTGCTCTGAGTCAGGGCCATGTGCCAGGGCTTCAAGGCACATGGGGGTGGAAAGTGCTGCCTGGCGGGGTTGGGGGGGGGGTGCCCAGGGGCTGTGTCCCCCTCCAGCTCCATGCTGTTCTGGTGGCTGTGCTCTGCACTCCAGGGCAGCATGGCTGACATGAAAGGGCTCTTGTCCCCCTGCAGCACCAGCAGCACCGCAGCGGCCTCCCATTCACAGCAAACAAATTCCCAGTGTTGGTCACATGGACGGGGAGGGGGGAGCCCCCACCCAGCACAGCCAGCATGGGACATCCAGTGCTGCTCTTAGGGGATGCTGACTGGGTGGCTGGGCTGCAGAAAAGTGGGTGCCCTGCTAGTTCACCCCAGAGCCTGCAGCCAGCCATGGCACCAAGCTGGGCCTGCTTCAGGGCGGCCCCAAGGAGCCCCCATGGCAGTGGAGCAGCAGGAGCTGGTCGCTCTTCTGTCTGAGTATCCCCTCTTCAGATGTTGTACCTTCTTTGGTAATACACTCCCTCAGGTGTTGCACCCTCAGGTATTGCACCTCCTTGGTATTGTACTGTGTCTTATGGGTATTGTGCTTCTTGGTATTGCATCTCCTCGAGTGTCAGGCATTTGGCTGTCATGCTTCCTTGATTGTTGTGTCTCCAGGTATTATTTTTCTGGGTGTCACGCCTCCTTGGTTGTAATGTCACTGGATATTGTGCTGCTTTGGGTATTTTGCCTCCTGGGATATCATGCCTTGCGATATTGTGTCACTGGGTACTGTGCTTCCTTGAGTACTGCGCATCTTTGTGCATCTTAAGTTTGGGTATCTTGGCTCTAGAGATCATGCCTTCTTGGATATGGTGTGTCTGGGTATTGGGTCTCCTCAAGCATCAAGATTCTGGTTATTATACCTCTGAGTGCCTTTGGGTATTATGCTTCCATGTACTGCACCTCTGAATACTGTGCCTCTGGGTACTCTCCCGTTGCGCACCGTGCTCCTGGGCACTGTGCTTCTAGGCATCGTGCTGGTTATGGTGCCTGCAGGGCCATGCCTGGCCAATGCTTGTGTGTTTAAAACCGTTTAACCTCAGTTTTCCCTTATGATGGGCTGTTGCTGCAGTGGCCGCAGCACCTTGCAGCTGCCTCCTCTTGCGCCCTCCTAGGCCGAGAGTACTGTGTGTCCCTTGCCTGCAGAGTGGTGTGCCTGGCTCTGGGGACATGGGTCTAGGACCTCTGTTATGGGCTGTGAGCATGAATGTGCTGGCTCGGACTATCCACTAGGGGTCAGCCTCAGGCATATGGGCATGGCACTGTACCCACCATGGTACTGGGGGCCCTGTGACTCATAGGACACCACCAAAAACCTGTCATGCCGAGATTAGAAAAAACATACTCTGATTCTTTTTTTTTCTTTTTTTTTTAAGGACTTTATTTTTCTTTTAGATTATTATTTGTGGTTTGTTGGGTTTCTTTTTTTTGTTCTGTTTCTTTAAAGTCATGAAATGACTCACACGTCTCAGTTGAAATTAAACCTGATTGCGGCTGTGGTGGGGAGGTGGTGAGCTGTGATAGCATGGAGGCATGGGGCCCTTTGGAGAGCAGCCAGGCAGCCTTAGACAGCTTTAAGCAGCCTCTGCTTGCTGCCAGCACCCGGATCCCCTCCCTTGGTTCCCGGGAGGCTCCTGCGGAGGCTCAGGTGGCCCTGCCAGAGCTGCTAATGGGGCTAAAGTGCTCCTAGGGGAGCACCGCCATCTGCACGGCCCCCAGGGCCTTGTGCATTTACACTTAGAGAGGATGCCTCCCAGCTGCGGGGAACACACACGTGCACCCCCACGTGTGTAGGGACACACGCACAGGCACGCACCCCTGTCCCCCCCATGCACCCTCATGGCTGCAGGAGGGTGCATCCCTTGCCTGGAGTTCACCCCGCACTCTAGAAAAGCTTTTGCATTGCTGTGACCATTTGATGTCAGAAGCTCACCTCTGCTGACACCCCAGTGCTCACCACCTGCTTGCAAAGCTGTAGGGTGGGGGAGATGCAGCAGCCTCCTTCCCCTACAGAGCCCTGGTAAAATCCCCTCCCTCCAACCCTCCTTGGCCCCTCTGGCACAACAGCTGAGCGGCACATGGGGGTCTCTGGGGGCTGGATCCCTGATGCTGTGCGTGACATAGCCATGTGCTCCTCTCTGCAGGGACCCCTGCAGCAGTGACAGGCCAGCCATGCTCCCAGGAGCCAGCCGCATGGCGGGTAAGACACCCTGAGTGTCCCCACTGTACCCCACTCTCCCATGCCCTGCTGAGGGGGATGCTCCAGCACCCCGGCAGCACGCATCACCTCAGGGGACAGCCAGCAGCTCGTTGAGCCCTGAGGCGTCCCCTCGTCCCTCACGGTGAATCTCAGAGGCAGGTGATGTGTGGAGCAGCCGCTTTGTTGGTCTAACTGCTGCTCGCCCTCGCTCCCTCTCAGCTTCCCTAGACGTGCCGTGGGGTGAGGGCGACGAGGACACTGCGCCAGCTGAGCAGGGGGGCTTCCACGGCCCCCCGGGTGCTCAGCCCCAGCCTGGCCCTTTGGTACAAACGTGTCTCCTCCGGGACCTGGCGATGGGTCCCCTCGCCCAGACGCAGACCCTGCGGGACTTCGAGCAGGTGAGACCACGGGGTGCCGGGACCCCCCAGCACTGCCAGGTGCTTGTGGGATACATGAAGGGCGCAACGGTGGGGTGCGGAGAGCGGGAGGGGGCCGGGAGAGTGGTCATTGCCACCGGCCGCCGCGTCCCCCCACGGCCGCCCCCCGGCCGAGCAGCGCAGGGGCCGCCGGGGCTCGGGTTTCACCGCCCGTCCCCGTCGCGACCCGTCCCGCTCCGGCGATTCCTCAAATAGCTCCGGGAGGCGAAAAAAACCCCACGAGCGGGCCGGAGTCGGGGCCGGCGGTGGGAGCTGCGGGCGGGCACGGCCCCGGGCTGCGTCCCCGCGGCGCCATGTGAGGGGTGCCGGCATGCCCCCCCCATGGAGCGGCCATGGCTAACGGGTACCGCACGCTCTCCCAGCACCTCAACGACCTCAAGAAGGAGAATTTCAGCCTCAAGCTGCGCATCTACTTTCTGGAGGAGCGCGTCCAACAGAAGGGCGAGGAAAGCCGGGACGATGTCTACCGGCGGGTGAGCGCCAGAGGGGGACGCTCGGCGGGGGGTTCCTTCCCAGTGTTCTTGCTTTGCCGAGAGGGAGTGGGGCCAGGAGAGTGCAGCTCTCCCGGCAGTGGGAATGCCGGGGGGACGCTGGGCACAGCACTGGGGTGAGGGAGCTGCTGTGTGGGAGTTTGCCCCTTGCCTTTGAGAGGAGCACAGAGAGGGTACGGGAGGGTCCCCCAGCCCGGTGGGATGCCCAGGGTAGGTGATGCTGCCAGTTTGGGTGCAGACATATGGAACAGGTACATCCCACGGTAGCACGGGTGGGCTAAAATACCACATGTTCCACTCAGTGCCAGGAGCACCTGAAGCTTTGCCGTGGGGTAGGGGACCTCCTTGCCACCTCTGATGCATCAGCATGGGCATGTGGGGTTGTCCAGGCAAGTATAGGGGCATCCTACCCACCTCCCTTCCACCCTGCAGAACATTGAGCTGAAGGTGGAGGTGGAAAGCCTGAAGCGAGAGCTGCAGGAGAAGCAACAAGCCCTCAACAACACATGGTGAGTGTGTTCAGCCAAGCCCCTCACCCTGGGGTGGACACAGCATCCACCCAGTGTCAGCAGTGCTTGTGTGGATATGGGGTACAGGGGTTGTCTGCCTGCACCCTGCCCACAGTGGACGGTAGAGGGGTTTACAGTGGGGGTGGAGGGGGTTGCAATGGGACCAGGCACCCGCAGAGCTCCTCTTACAGCCCCAGGGCAAGCCAAAAATAAATGGCAGCACCTGTTTGGTGTGGGAGAGAAGTGCTATACCCAGGGGCCATGGCATGGGTGTCCTACAGCGGGGCACCTCTGGAAAGGGGAGCCAGGGGCATGGCATCTGGGAAGCCCCTGGTTTTGGGAGTGTGAGGGGACTGCTTTGGTGGTTCAGAGCCTGAGCAGGACCATGTGCCACCCGAGGAGCAGTGTCCCCAGGGCAGCACTGGGAGGTTATAGTA
>JBCJKH010055329.1:12880-58675 GCA_039877255.1 Loriculus beryllinus | reverse complement strand
GTGTGTGAGGGGAGGGCTGTGTGGGTACAGCCAGGTCTGTGTGTGAGGAGGGCTGTGGGTACAGCCAGGTCTGTGTGTGAGGGGAGGGCTGTGTGGGTACAGCCAGGTCTGTGTGCAGAGCTCTGTGTGTGAACATATGTGTGAGCACAGGTGCTGCCCGAGCATGTGCGTCAGGCTCTACCTGGGGACAGGCCCCGTGTGTGTGTGTGCGTGAGGAGGGCTCAGCCTGTGCGTCGACGGCTGTGCCAGGACAGCCGCTGTGTGTGGCTGTGAGAGCAATCGGGGTGTACGTGTGTGTGTGTGTGTGTGTGTGCGGGCTGGCTCTGCTCGCCCGCAGGCCCGTTCCCTCCCGCCGGGCGCAGGCCGCTGAGCACCGCCCTCACACGCTGCGGGCTGGGCGGTGGGCCCGGCTCCTGCTCCTTCCCCCTCCCTCCCTGCTCCCTCCCGCCGCCGGGCCCCTCTCTGCCCGGGCCCGCCGCCCCGCCCTCCGCCTCCCTCCCTCCCTCCCTCCCTCTCTCCCTCCCTCCCTCTCTCCCTCCTTGTCGGCCGGGCGGCAGCCGGCGCGGCCCCTTTAATTCCCCCGCTCCCCTCCCCCGCCCGGCCGCTTCAGCCTCCATTTTCCAGCGGATCCGGCACCTGGAGGCGGCGGCGGGAGCGGCCCGCGCCCCGCACCGGCCCCGTCCCGGGCATGGCCGCCAACATGTACCGGGTCGGAGGTAAGCGCCCACGGGGCTCCGGCCCCGCCGCGCCTCCCTCCCTTCGTTGGTTCCCGCGTGCGAGCGGCGCCTCGGGGGCCCGGCGGGCCGCGGCGGCGGGGCAGGCCCGGGGCGGGGCGGCGCGGCGGCAGGCCGGGGTTCAAACGGCACCTGGGGCGGGCCGGGGCCCAGGGGCAGCCCGGGAGGGACAGGGCTGTAGCATAGCGCGGAGCCTCCCGAGGGGCGGGCGGCGCGGGTGCGGGCAGGGGCCTGGTGGGGTGAGGGGTGAGGGGATGCCTGGAGTGGGGTTAAACGGGGTGAAGGGCTGCCGCGGGGAGCCCTTGTGCGGACGGTGGGGCGAGGAGCGGGGCGGGATGCGCCGTGTGTTTAGGGGGATGAGTGGTGCGGAGGGGGAGGCCGAGGTGAGGGGTGAGGAGCGGCCATGTGGGGCCGTGTGAGGGTGCGGGGAGATGGGGCACGCACGGCGCGGGGCTGAGGGTGAAGGGGGGGTTCGGGCAGACCCGGGCCGAGGGCATGGGGAGGTGGGTTAGTGGGGCTGGGGAGGTGCGGGGCGGCAAGAGCCGAGAGGCCGCTGGGAAGCGGCGTCGGGACGGACACAGGGATGGGGCCTGGGGTGGAGGGGGCTATTTCGATGGGGTTCATGCGAGGCTATAGGGGTGGGGACCAAGGAGGAGTTGCTGAGATAAGGAGCACAAAGATGGGCAGAGAACGCTGGTTGAGCAGGGGGCTGGTGCGAGGCACGTCCTGCAGATCTTGGCCTCCTCTTCCACACTTGCTGTTTTGTTGTATGCTTTCCCATTAGTCTTCTATTCAGGGTTGCTCTCCTGTCTAGATGTCCTTTGTTTAGACTCACGTGAAGAGAAAGGAGAGGCAACAGGCTTTGGGACTGTATTTTATGAAATATAAACTGAGGGTGGTCTGGCATGAATTTGTGCTCGGCCATTTTCCTTCATAAAAGCTGTTCTGTGGAGCTTCCTTCTCCCCAGCATGGTAGGATGTGTGGGAAGATGTTTCTGTGGGCTTCTCTCCTCTTCCAAATGCCCTGTTTCTTATGGAGCTCTGTAAAACCAGTGTAAAGTAAACAAGTTAAAAAATACAGCAAAGGTAGCCAAGCCATCCTGTCTGGCTGCTCTCCATCAACAACTTTCCGCTCTTTGGGCCTACCCTTACTTTGTGCTCTGGAAAATACCACTTCTTTTGTCGTGCTTGTACTTTTTTTCTGGTTGCACTCGGTTTTTATAGAGGAATAAGGTGCGCCGCTTGGCTGTCCTGGCTTTGTTTCCTGGGTTGGTACAAGCTGAACGTATGCGTGTAGAGTTATGTTGGTTTGGAGGTGTTGAGAGTAGGAAGACGAAGGTCAAGATGAGTTGTGAAAATTTACAGCTTGGTTCCTGGTGTGACTGGTAAAGAGAGTTGTTTCCTGGAAATTGCTGTTTGGCATTTAATGTTATAGGTGCCCGTCTTGCGTGGAATGTCATCTCTAGTATTTTACATGGCAAAATCCGTACTGTGCACCTCATGGGTGGTGGGAAGGGGTCTCTAGAGATCACTAGGCTGACCTGCTAGAAGCTCGCCCATCAAAGCAATGTTCAGGACTGTGTCTTGCCTGGTTCTGTGTATCTCATAAGAATGGCGATGCCACCCTTACTTTGGGTGCTGTCCAGTGTTTGGCCATGCTTGTGGCAGATATTTGTTTCTCTGGATTTCCTCATGTTCCAGCTGGTGTCCCTTGTCCTTCATTCTATCCCTGCACATTTCTGAGAGGAGCCTGGTCCAGTCTTCACAACACCTCCAACTCAGTAGTTGCAGACAGCAGTTACATCTCCCTTAAGTCTTCTCTTTCCTGGACTGACCTAACCTGCCTCTGGCTTTCGTTGAGCATCCCATGCTCCAGCACTGACTGCCTCGGTGGCCTCTGCTGGCCTTCTTCCTGTATGTCACTTGTGCTGGGAAGCCCAAGTTGGACCCAGCTTTCCAATGGTCTTAGGAGTGCTCACCAGAGTGGCAGGATCCGTCCCCTCACCCTCCTGGTTGCACTTCTTCTAACACAGCAATGCTGGCCGCCCTCACTGCAAGGGTGGGCTGCTGGCTCCTGGGCAATTTGTTGTTCTACCAGGTGCCTTTCTACAAAGAGGCTACTCCAACAGCATGTACTGTCGTAAGGGGTTACCCCACTCCAGATGTGAGGCTCTGCTCTAGCTGTAGTTGAACTTGACGAGGTTTTTGTCAGCCCATTTTCCAGCTTGTGAAAGCCTCTCTGAATAGCAGCCCACCCTCAAGCATGTAGTATGCTTCCCCAAGTCCCCAGACTTGTAGGCAGTGTACTCTTGTCTCTATCCAGGTAACTAAAAAACTTAAGCAGGGCTGGCCCCAGTATTGATCCATGTTGGGTGCCTTTCATAACCAGAGGGATGCCAGGTGAAGGTTGTAGTGGCTGATCACAGTCCTTCAAGCCTGGCATTCCAGACAGTTTTTCTGCCACTTTTATTATCCCATTATCCAGGCCACACCTCAGCACTTTGGTTGGAAGAATGCAATGCGGGACACTAGCATGGTCTTTTACGTGAAGTCAAGGTGTCTAACACCCCTTGCTCTCCCCTCAGCACAGAGCCAGGTTTTTTATCCTGACAAGAGAGTCAGGTTAGTCAGGTGTGATTTGCCTTTGGTATATCTATTTTGTCTGGTCTCAGGCACTTTCTTGTCCTTCCTGTACTTGGAAAAGGTGTCTAAGATTTGCTCAGTAACCTTTCTGGTCAAAGGGCAAGGAAGCTGGCTAATAGCCAGGGTCACAGTGCTCCGTTACTGTACATATGGATGAAGTCTTGATTTGACATATTACCAAGATCAACATATGGATGCATGCAGCTGTTTCTGTATTAGAGCTCTGTTCAAGTCTGAGCCAGAGGAGTTTGTATTATTGAATTGTTTCTGACCTCTGGTGCTGGTATGTCCCACTAATGGTGTTGTGCACTGAAGTTGTGTATGAACTCCAGGGCAGGATTAAATCCTGAATGGGATTTGTGCGTAGTCATTTTATACACTTCCCACTGGAAGACAAACATCCAGCAGATAATCTGTTATTATTCTTGTGGCTGCCGAATTGTGTTGTATGAACTCCAGGCCTAACAGCTGCCAAAAGGAGCTTGCTCACAATGGATCAATAATGCTTTTAGAGGTATGCGTTGACTCAGAAAAGATGGTCGTCGCTTTTGGCCCAATCATGAACATCATGAATATTTGTTTTCAGAAGCCGGAAGGTGGATTGTGCTTCTCTGAGAAAGACTGATTTTAAATACATAGTTGACAGCTCTTCCAGAGGACATGAAGTGTCTTGCTCTTTTAATGTTGTCATTCCTAGATAGAGGAGCTGAGGAGCCTGCACTATGGGGGCTGAAGGTGGCATGCAAGTATTCTCCTTTGTGTTGTGTAGCAGAGTGAGTGTGCTTGGGGAAGTTAGGAGCTGCCACTTGAATTGTTGTTAAGCCTCTGTGGGTAAGTTGACTGGTGGCATTGACTTGCTTAGAGAAAGCAACTGGTTCTCCTGCAAGGTTTCAACTGGTACATTTCTGATGGGGGAGGGTTGGTTTCCAATACAGACTGGACTCATAACCTGCACAGTTCATGGGGAGTGTGAAACTGGTTTTAAATGTGCAAGGGAGATGCCAGGTATCAGATTCCAAAATGCAGTATGGTATCTTACTCGTTGTCCAGAAGGAAATCCTGGAGTTGCCTGCCTCCAGTGTAGCAGAAATGAAGATTTTTCTTAACAGCTGCTGTACAGCCATGAAATAAATGGCAGCATGATGAGAGTGGGCTGCTTTTGCTTGGAAGGAGTCATGGTGGGCTGGCCTGCAGCTTCATAGCCTGGCAGTCTGCATGAACATAGACCGTATGGGAATGTTGGATAAACACCAGATCTGAGAAGCTTGGGACCTCTGAGCTGGAATTTGGGGCCTCTGATGAAAAAATGCATGTGGGAGAGAGATGTTCATTGTTCTAGCTAGTGCCAGGCTCCCCTTCCAGGGGTGCGCTGTGTCAGCTGCCTGGAAGAGAACAGGTCATCTCCTATCAAGAGACTTTCCAACAGCTATTCTGTCTCCACCTTCTCTGGGAGAGTTTAATTGTACCATGAGTATTTCTTTAGTGGCAGTAATTGATTGAGCCCCACTGCAGGTTTGTGCCCCTATGGCATTCTCCTGATTCAGTGAAACAATGATTTTGCATTTCCATCTTGCACTGATTTGAGGAACTTAAATTTTTCCACCTTCCCTCCTCCTCACTCTTTGTTTTTTCCTGGATTATTTTTAATCTGCATCAGCTACCCGATCTGGTTCACTGTGGGACTGTGTGAACAGCTGAATGGGCTCAGTGGGAGTTCTGGGAACAAGGGGATGGGGAAAGAAAGGAGAGGAAGGATGGAGGAAGAACTACTGAAGCCAGCACTTTTGCAAAGACAAGTGTCAGTTTATGCTTTAGATGAAAAGCCTTTTATATGTTCTTGATTTGTAAGAGTTACCCTCTTGTTAGAGAGCCTTCTCAGCTACAAAATTATCACAGCTTTTGAGTCTGGTATATTTAAGGTATATGGCATTTGGAGATGTGATCACAGGTCAGTCATGCACATATGTATTAGCTGCATCTGACATGTTTAAAACAGATGAAAGGACCCCACGGCGCCTGGCACGGGCACCTAAGATTCCCAGCAGCGTTCTTCCAGTGCCCTGGAGACTGAAGATCCACAACTTACTTGGTGGTGTTATTCTTGCTGACTAGATCAGACCTGTGCTCCTGTATGTGCTGCAGTCATACTTCTCATTGCACCGTAGCCAGCCCCAGAGTTTTTAAGAATGACAGGATGACATCACCTCTCTGTTGCTACAGGGTGTTATTAACGTGTGGCTGAGGACCACGATTTGACCTGCCCCCATCCTGTTACGTATCCCCTTTTGGCATCCAGACTCTCATGGTAGCACAGGGCTCTTGACATCCAAACTCCTGCCAGAGAACTGTGAGCAGATGGGTGCATTGGCCCTCTTGGCATCACAGTGATGTCAACAACAGTCTTCTCTGCTTTTCCTGATGAAGAACTGAGGTACAGACTTTCTAAGGAAGCTCACATGGAAGCATGTTGTTGAGTCCAGACCTGGAGCCTGTAATTCAGATTATTTTATAACTTCAGGGCATGTGTAAACCCTCTCCTGTCGCCTTGCTTTGTTATCAGGGTGGATGTATTTTGGGTTGGAAGAAGGGGTACTGTGGGATAATTCTGTTTTGGTTGTGTTTGGTGGTAGTGGTTTTTTATTAGTAGCACTATTTTTTTTTTTTAACTTTCAGCTGAAGAGCGGTATTTGAAGGTAACCTCAGCTGAGAGTGGGTTTAGTGGAGAGAGGTATTAAATAACCAGTAAAGGTAATGAAAATGAGAGTTTATTCTTGCAACTTACTAATACGTTTATGTAGTCATTTGCCCTAATAAATTTAGGACAACTTTTAGCTTTTCATCTTTCAGCAACAGCCAGGCAGTGGGTTCCTTAATCTTTTCCTTTCATTGTTTGTAGTTGCACAAAAGCTTATCTTCTTGTGTTTTACAGTTTTCCTTTCCTTCCTTCTCTCCTCTGTATCAGACTGTTTCAGTATTCATTAGCCTTTAATTGGGAAATGCTGCATAGTGGGGAATGTGTTGTCAGCCAGCTCAGGTGTGTTTGGGGGCTAGACCTGTAACTGTGGTATTGATGCACATTCTGTGGATTTGTAATAGCTCTCAAACTGTTTGCAGCAGGCAAAATGGAGAGAAAGCACTAAACTTGCTTCTGCCAGAGGCAGGAAAATGAGACCACCCCTCTCCTTGTTCCCAGCAGGGTGGTGCTCACCTATTGCCTTGTCTCACTTTCCTTGGCTGCCTCTTTGGCCACATTGGCATCACTGGCCCTTTAGAAGATCTGCTGAGCAATGGGGACAGTTTTCTGCTGGGTTAGTGAGTTTAAGCAGTTTGCTGTGCCAGGGTGGCTGGTGGGAGGGCTGGGATGGGGGCACAGCCTGCACTGCGCGTGGGGGGCTGGCAGTGGTTTGATGCGCCTGTACCCTGTTGGCAGCCTTCAGAGCCCAACCCATCATTTTTGTGTATTTTGCCTTTCAGTGATTGTGAATAAAAGACACTTGATAAGAAATTGTGGAAAAGGGACTTTTAAACTGTTTAAGGATCTTCTTTTGTTTAACTAGCGAGATTTTGGGGTGGATGTGAGAGATTGTCCTTTCACTAGTTGTTTTTCTGGCAACTTCTGATGTTCAAACATCCTAACTTTAAATAACTATAGAGTCTTAATCTCTCTTGAAAGTATGGATATGAACTGTTGGAGGTCACCTCCTCCTAGTTCTGCACATCTTCTGGCAACAAGTAATCTGTTAAGTCAGTGTTATTTCTGCACCAAGCAAGGAGTTTTTACACCATGTCTTATTGCTTTGCAAGATCATTACTTTTTAAATCCTCAAATAGGTAAGTTAGCAAGCCTCCAGCTGCTTTGCCTGCATTTCCCATGAGGTTTAGATAACTGGAACTGTGAGGAAGGGTGCTCTTACAAGATATTACAGTTCCAGGTTTTTATTATCTCAGAGCTTGCTACTGTAGATATAGTATACAAAGAGGCCCTGCTTCAGAGCGTTTCTTAGAGTCTGTTATGATTCCTCTTCTCCTCTTTACTTGTAAAACCAAATTTAGAAGGACCAGTGAAGGACCTCCGAAGCACCAGTGAAGCCTTCAGGCAGTGTGGCCCAGCCCAGGAAGAAGCATGTACATGTTCTTCTTTTCCAGTTCTTTGGCTGGATCATCTTTAGGAAGGAGAAGTATTCCTGAGGCAATTTTTACTTGACATTGATCAATGAAGTAAAGTGAAGAAGTTAGTTGGCAGCTTTAAAGTGAGTTTGCAAGTGAAAGCAAAAATGTAGGCTTCTCCAGTTTTTTACACGTGTGCTACTCGCAAGCTGTTTAGCCTTCCTAGCGCCTTGAATTTCACAGCTCTGGTGCTGTACGGTGCCAGATCGCCAATCCTGATCTGTGGCAAATGTGGTCCATGGTAGCGTTTCTGTTAAATTGCTCATGATGTGCTCTGGTTAATTTGGGGACTTCATGCCTTTATGCAAGATGTAGGAGGACAGACGATACTTGACTAAGCATAAAGTTAGTATGTTGCGAGCAGCTGATGCCTGATTTAGCACAGAGCTTGTCCTTACAGAGTTAAGTTGTCAACATCTGAGCAGATTTGAACCAGCCAAGTGAGACTGTTTCTGTGGCTGTTTCTTTAGGTAGAGGTATAGATGTAAGGTGTGCCTGCTTGCAGGCACTGGTTGCTGTCCTCACATTGTTTCCTTAGCTGGGCTTACACAGCTCAGTGTGGTTGTGCAGTGAAGCACATTAGGGAATTGGTTTGATTGGGAGGCAGTTTTTTGACTGGGGTGTGTTCCTAATCAGGTTTCCCACGTATGTGCCTGTCTCCTCCATCCACAGAGAAGATGTCACAACTTGAAGGGGTGGTATGAGAGGGTGGGGGATGAATCAGCCTCACTGGCGCTCTTGTTTGGAGAAACATCTGCAAAACTATGGCAGGAGTTTATACTTCGTCCGTGTTTTACATTGTGAAGTCATGATGGTTTTGATCTGGCACTGAAACCCCTAACTCTGGACTTAATATACTGTCATACCACGGCCCGAGAAGTTAATTCACATTGACTAATGAGGTGGAACATAGTATGTAAACCAGCCAGCCCAAAGGAAAAAAAAAATCAACAACTTTCTGTTGTTGTGTAGTTTGTTTTGCAACTCTTTTAGGTATTTGCAAGGAACATGAAGCTGGTTTCTTGTCATCTTCGATGTTGCCTAGATATCTTGTGGAAAAATAATGTTATCTGTCCTTAGCAATTAGAATTGCAATGGAACAGGCTGTTCTCTTGGCTGCTAGAGAAAACTGTTAGGGTGCAGTTTGAGAATATTCCTCCCCTATGTCTGTTCCCTCTCACCCCTGTGATTGAAGAAGATCTCTTCTTACCAGTTTCTCTGTCTGCTCAAGTGTTTCTGTGTTTCTTCTGTAAATTAGACAATCCTGGTCTTCCCTTACAGCCCACCTTAGGGGAAAGGTTTTTGGTTTTTTAAGAACTATATGGACTGTTTCCATTGTCCCACAAAGAGTTGTACTGGTGCAGCTGAAATTACGTACACTCACAACTTTGCTATGGCACAAAATGTTTGTACAGCTACATTCTTGGGAGTTGGAGTGACAGAAGAAGAGCTGTGTGTTGAGAGGTCTTTGGATCATGCTTAGGTAGCCCATGTAAAGCAGAGAATAAAAAAATGGTTCTCCAGGAATATTTTTTGTATGCTTGTCCTACAGGAAGCTTGAGGGAGGTGACTTAGTGAACCCAGAGGGTCAGAGCCATGTACAAATGTGCCTCAGTTACAGCTGAGGTATTGGGAGTGGATTAATTGAAATGGGTTTCCTTGTACTGCAGTATAATTGATTTCTAACCGTAGAATTGCTTCTTTTTCCTCAGGGTAGTACTTTGGAAGCTTGATTTTGTTTCCAGGATTCTCACAAATTCTCTTTTCAAGTCTTGTTTGTACACAGTCTCCCTACTTTTCCTTTAAGTTGGCATCACTAATAGCAGTTACTTCAGTGTGGCATAGTTCTTGTCTAAGAAGAGTGACCCATGAAGTACAGCTGACACCCGTCACCTCTTCTTCACAAGAAACAGCAGGTTACTGTTCTTTAGTTTTTTCCACAGGTCTTCTGCAACTGAAAACAGGTAACAGGGCTGTGAGGATGTTGAATTTGTCTAAAACTCATTTTTTCTTGCATGGGGTGGTTCTTCCCCTTCTGTTCCAACTCTTGTAATTTTGCACTTTTACTGGGAAAGATACCGTATGTGTGAACACAGAGTCTCATACAGAGCTGAGCTCTTGACTCCCTAGATTGTTGCTGCTAGGCAGAATACCCACCTTCTTTCCCAGCATACATGTGAACGTACTTGGTCAAAATGAATCAGGTAAGAAGTTAATCGAGCCCAAGACCTGCCTTGAACAGAACTGACAAAAGAGGTGTTGGGATGTTCATAAGAAAGCAAGCTCTTTTGATAATCCCCCCAAACACTGTGGGATCTCCAGTGATTTGCTTTAAAACCTAGTCTTTTAATTGTTTCTGAAGTGGGAACCATTTCATATCTCTAATTGTCTGTCTTACTGTCTCACTTTCTCTTGTAGTTATAGTATCTATGTTTTTAAGATAGGGAACAGTGATCGGAACTTAATTATCTTTGAGACTTCTGTCCCTCTGTGAAATGTTTTAAACAAAGGGTTCAGGCATTAATAGGGAACAACTAATGGATGGATAATGGAGTTGCATAAACCTTGTTTCACTAAGAATGAGGAATAAAAATTATATGAGGTAGCTGGACAGGAATTTTTCTTCCCCCTTTGACATGACAGAAAACAACAGAAAACCTTCGGGAAGTTCCAAATCACTTAATATTTCAGAGTTTAAACTGGATCAAGCAGCTGTTAGGTTGTCCAAGCAAATTGCATGTCATTAACTTAGATGGGTTTTTTTTGCTCCAGAAGGGTAAAGATTATTTCTTAGCTTGAGTGGAGTTCTGTGTGGTAGACCTTTGAGGTTTTTGTTTGTAACCATTACAGGGTCTTCATAAATTTGGTGTGGCATTTTTGTTTTGTTGTTTTTGTTTTGGTAGGTTTTTCTTGTAGTATCTTTTCCTACATGAGTAGAGCTTACACTGCTGAAAGTTTGTAGCAGCATTTTAGTAGGTCTTGCATAGTCTGTAGTCCTGTTACATGGACCTTGCCATGGGTATTGCTTCTACTTCAGGGCTGTGGTTTGGGGGATATTGAACCTGGATTTTTGGAGGCAAGTCAGAAAATGATACGTAGGTTTTATCTCAAAACAGCCAAGTTGTTTTGGCTGCCCCTTTCTGGTACAAGTTCTATACATCTACAAGAAAAAAAAATCTGAACATTTTGTTTACCATATGAACGTGTAGGTAATCCTTGATCAAGAAAGAAGAGCAAAGCTAGCTTGAATTAACTGAGGTACCTCAACCTGCCCTCACGAAATTTTAATGATTGTTTGCTATTAACTGCATGGAGATTTCTGCAGGAGACAGGGCTTGCTTTTGCCATGGGCCTCACTAAGTGTCTGCATGTATTGCAGATGCTGTGTGCTTGGCTTGTTGTTCATTTCCACTCCTTTTTTAAGGAGCTGAGTGGCAGTAGGGGTGTGTTGCCCATAGCACAGCAAGCTGAGGACAGGGCAGCGTGTATCCTGTCTGTACAGTAGCCACAGATACTGCTGTCCAGTAAATACAAATTGAACTTGTGCTGATAATATATTTTTAATAGCTTTGATCTGTGAAATTGTAAATACCTGGTTCATGTATACCACCAGGTGTATTGGATCTCATAGCAACAGAAACAACTGTTTCAGTTTTGCATTTCTGGTAATGAAAATACTGTGCTGGTAAAGCTTTCTTTCTTGAAACTCTATCTGTTCTGTATCTAAACATTTCATCAGGTGACATCTGCTGTGGGTGGTGGTGTGTTTTGAACAGCCAGAAGGCAATGGGACCTGGGTCTGCCAGATGAGAGTTGCTTGACTTGTTGGCTGAAAGCAGTGTAACCCCTCCAGCTTCCTTTTACACAAAAACACAGATCAGAAGAGATTGTATTATCCAAAATGTAAAGTGATTGACAGATTAAGGACCAAACTACTGAATAATTTGAAAACTGGAGCTTCCTGAAAGAAACTGGCCCAGAGTTAAATTGGAAATCCAGAGTATGAGGAGGCATGTATTTCCTGTAAGAGAAGTCATAAAATAGGCAGGTCATCTTAAGTTTATTCACTCTCTTGATTCTCATCTTTTAATTCAGGGCAGCAGCTTTGTGGTTTGGGCAGGGGAAATATTTGCAACTGTGAAATTGCTTCTTTATCACGTCTGGAAATGCACATTCTGCCCAGCAGTGGTAGTGAGCCCGTGAAGGGGAAGGCTTCAGCCTTCCTTATGTCCCAGGTACATTTATAGGTTTATACTGTATGTACTGCGTAGGGCTTTCTGGAGGTTGAGGTGGGCAGTATTGAGCATGGTTGGTTCTGAGCACTTGTAGCTTGAAAGGCAGATGTAAGTTGGGAAGGATAAAAATACTTTTGGGCATTTTTGCAGCTTGATCACCTAAAAGCCCATAAGGTTATTAGGTAGCTCAGACATGTCTAATCTTTTAAACATATGACCTCTAGACAGTGTGTGTTCTTTCTTTTGCGGTACCCCCTCCTGATTTTCTTTTCCATAGACCGATGTAGACTTAATCAACAGCTTGAAGAGGGCAGAGGGGGAAGCTTTTTTACAGTGATGTCTTAAAGGGATATGAGGGCAAAAAGAAAGTTTGTTTACTGCTAATTGAGAACAATTGCTTTACTGCCTCTGTGGAGAATTTCTGTAGGCTGTCATTCTGTTGTAAGTATGCTCCTTTCTGTGTGTTCCAGCAGTTCAGTACCTGTGATACAGCATTGCTTTCTAGTAAGTTATGCATTTTTCTCAACTTCAGGAAAAAAATATTGTGAGATTATGAGATCCAAAAAACCCAAAAGGGTTTTGGGGTAGATTTATGTATGGAGGTACTTCTACTCTCTAGTAGTGTAGGCGAAAGGAGGAAAAACATCTTGAGTTTTGGTCAGTAGGTTATGATACGTGTGATGATCTCTACTACCTTATGGTATTGCCATGATCCTCAGTTATTGTTTTAGCCTTATCACAGATAATTCTGTAGTGTGCATGAGTGATACTGTTAATTACAGTGATGTGGATGCATGGCTGATTAAGTCAGGGATTGTGAGTTTAAGCTGCAAGCTGTTGTGAAGGTATGGGATTGAATTGCCAGCCTGAGCCAACCTTTGTTCAGGCAGTTTGGTGGTAAGGGGTGAGCTTCATGTGTTTTATGGTGGCTGTGGTTTGTAAGGACACACGCTGTGCTTGTGAGTTGCTGAGTGGACAAGGCTAGTCCTTTTCTTCCATTGTGTAAGTAGGAAAGCAAATAAATTAGCGAGGATTGCCAATTGAAGGGTCTGACTTGCTTTGATTGCTATGAGGCTCTATTTTTCTGTCCCTAGACCTTATATTTCGTTTTAGTGTACTCTTTCCTTCCTGTTCTGTGGCAGGAGCTGAGATGGGTTTCTTCCTGTTGTTTAAAGGTCTGTGAATTTTGTCTCTTTCCCTGTCCTCTGTTTTAGCCTAAGGCACAAAGACTCAGGCACTTGTGTGCATACAGGATGTCCCCCATTGTAAACTGGATTGCTGGGACACTGTAAAGGGTTTCTGTTACCCAGTGCAACTGGGTATGTAGGCACTTGTAGCTACTGTCCTGAAAGCAAAAGTAATAGTATTAGCTGGGTAGGCAGTATGAGAAGGATGTTCTTCCGTGGTATGAGGAGGAAGCTGGAGAATGAAGGGGAACTACAGCTCATGGGGAAAGGAGGTATTTTTGAGTGTAGGGGTCAGTGGAGCATGGTTTAGGCATCCTTTAAACCTAGTGTGCAGGAAACCAACCTTCATGGTTTTTGTTTCTTGTGGAATAATTTTTAGAGTGCTCTTTCCTGCTAAAGCATCATTTTGGAAAGTGGTTTGTTGAACTTGAAATTTCCTTGTTACATGTGTGGAACAGTGAGTAATTCAAGCATTTCTCTGTGCAGGGTAGCACTTTAATTTTAGTTAAAGTATTTAAAATCTCTATGAAAAATGCAGATTACTCCCCTCTGATCTGCTCACATTCTGGTTTATGTGATTTGCAGGGCACTCTGCATTACCTGCAGAGAGGAAGAAACCCTTTTCCAAGTAATTTGAGTAATGGGAAATAGGTCTTCATTAGCTGCATAGGTACTGGTGATACACTTAACATAGTTGCGGCATTGGTCTAAAACGTGGATGAGATGTACAAGGCTGTACATTTGTGACATGATGAAGTCATCAGGCATTGGTCTCAGTATGCACCTCCACACTGTCATGTGTCAGCTCTTGAAGCATCCCGTGGGACAGCTTCAGCTCTGCAGTGAGCAGTTGGCTGTTTTGTGTGAGCTTTGTTTGCAGTTGCAGATCACAGAATACGGGCTTGGGGATGTTCCTCTGCTGAGCAAAACAAATGTTTTGGGGGGTTTATTATTCAAAACTGTTGAATGCTGCCGTGAGCTGTTCTTTGGAAACCATTCGTCTGTGATAAGCTTTCTTTTAAATCCATGCCAGATTCTACAGTCAATAAGTGTTACATGAAAAATGGATTTTATGTTCACTTGGGGTAGAAAATGTGTCTGTGAGAATATATGCACATATATGCATGCAAAAAAAGCTCTCAGTCACCTGAAATCCATAGAATTAACAAGATTGTATTTTCAAGGAAGAGATTGACATTTCCTTTTAATTTTTAGTCACTGTTCACAAATGTAAGATTTTTGCATCAGCCTCATCAGAGCTACCTGAGATGAGGGTTAGCAGGTTGTCTTGGGTATAATGAGAGGGCTAGAGGCAAAGAACTCATCCTTTCATCTGGTGGTGGAGCCTTGAGAAGTGGTCAGTGAGCGTGGAGGTACCTCAGAGCTTCCACATCCTCCACTGCAGTTCCCTTTACTGGGCTGATCTGTAAGTTGCTTAATGCCTCTCGTTGTTTCAGTCAGCAGTTGTTGCTGGTGCTGCGCGATATCTGTTTGGTTTTGGGACTTCCGGTAGAGTTGGTCATAGCAATGTTGAGCCTGTTGTTTTCCATTTGGTGCTTGGGAGTGGAAATTTAGGATCTGGTTACCTGGGTTTTTTAACCATTTCAGATAACTTTGTTTTCTACAAACCCGATGTCCAGTATGAATTCCTTACATGAGACCATTTTCCAGTCTAAAGCCTGCAGGGAAGTGACATTTAGAAAGACCCAACTCTGGGAGTTGGGAGGGAAGTTTTGGAGTTGCTCACATGCATGTTAGTGTGCGTGAAGATGACTGATGATCAATCTGAGAAGTGCGGAGCACTGAATGCACAGAAATGATATATATAAAAAATAGTGGTTTTATGCTTTATTAGCCCTGGTCACAGTATGCATGGTTAGATGACTCCAGGTGTGCACTGTTTGAGGATTGGCATCACACACAGCCTTGTCAGTCAACTTCAGGGCTGTCTTGAAACTTTGCAAGGTGTCCTTGCAACTTGTGGCACATGATACAGGTTTTGGGAAGACAAGAACTTTGAAGCTTTTTCTATTGCTCTTGGGATTGTATCCCCTGGGATTCTCAACTGGTGACCTGTCTCCCAAGGCACGCCAGCCCTGTTGAGGCAGCATGAAGATGCTTGAGTTGTTGGCAGGTTGTGCAAGCGCAGTTCCTGCTGTGTCACTGGGCCAGCGGTCCCTGTTGTGCTCCTGTGTCTCATATGGCGGGTAGCTTGGCATGTTAACTCCAGGACACCTATAGATAACAGGAGCTAAAGCAGTAGTCTAAGAAGATCGGTGTCAGGAGCTTGAGCAGCTCGACCTGAAGAATTTGAAGGGCTGCTGCAGGATGTGAAGGGTGAATGCTCTGGTACCTCCTTGGACACCCTGAGGATAAGAGGGGAATGGTTAACTCATGGTGCAGCTCTTCAGGAGCAGTGGTGTCCTCCTTCCTCTGAGCTGGGGAGATGGTAAGAATATCTCTGATACTGATTGCCCTTTTAACAAGCATTTTGAGGAGATTTATGTTAACAGTGTCAGTAGTTGTCTTTGTTTAGCTCTGCTAAAAAACCATTCATTGTTGGAGCATCATGCTAATATCTTAATTGCAGAAGATTGTCTGAATCATGTCCAGGGGCTGTGGGTCTTTCCACTACATTCTGACTCCAAACAATAATGGGCTTGGAAATCTGAAGGGAAATAGTCTTGAATTTGGTAAATAGTCTTGAAGGAATCCTTGTTAGGTATGTATGCAAGGTCAGCACCGGAGGGTGTGTGGCTGCAGCAGGGAGGTGAATTCAGCCCTGTTTTTTTTCCTCACTTAAGGCTTAGGGTTTGGCTTCCTGGTAAAAGACCAGGAAGTAGAGAGAAAGATAAAGGAGAAAGAAAGAATGAAACTATTTGTACTCTAAGTAAATGGACAATGTGTGTAAAATGTGTAACATGTGTTGGAGTGGAAAGGGAAAGATCTTGTGTATTGCTGGTGAGAAGTGGTTGGATTTTGATAAGAAGAGGAAGCAAGTAAAGACAACAGTGTGATCGAAGTGGAAACAATCTGATCAGAGAGAGAATGAAGATCATATGATTTGCTTTCAAGGCTGATGGTAGAACATCATATTTTTTTTTTCCCCCTGAAAGTGAGTTTATTGCCTTCAGATCGCACTAATAAATGTTCTTTATACTGGTGTGGGGGTTTTATTTCCTTTCTTAAAATCCTGGATTTGGTAGGAACATTTGAAATACTGGTTGTGCCAAGAAATGAATTTGCAGTGATGTCTATAGCAGGTATGCATGGGAGGTTTTGATTCAATTTTTTTAGCAGTTCATATTTTAAAGGGTTTTTTTCTTTTTGCCAGATTATGTCTACTTTGAGAATTCTTCAAGTAACCCATATTTGATACGAAGAATAGAAGAGCTCAATAAGGTAAACAAGTTTTTGCATCAAATCTTTGAAGTTAATTGAATTTATGATCTGTTTGATTTGATTAAAATCAAAACAGTTCTTTAGCAGTTCTCTGGTAATTAGAAGCTTAAAAATGCTTTTGTTCTAGTAATTTTCGGGAATGCTTTGAGACCTGCTGGATTGTTCTCTTTTGGTATGAAAGGACTGCATGTCAGTGGTAGGTCATTCTCAAGGTGGTTATGCCCACCTGTAGGGTGGGAGATTTCTGCAGTTCTCCAATTCTGTGCCGTGATCATGTGATATGAAGACAATAGTTTGCCTAGAGAATGGAGAGTTTTGTAATTTGGTCTTTCTTGGGGAGGCTTGTTCAACAGGAAGATTGGGAGCTATTATCTGCTTCCTCAGACTTTGTCTTTGCTGGTTGTCTTTGGGCCAGTGTATCATTTCATCTGCCAAATTTCCTTTTTATTGTATCTAAAAGGGAAGCATGATAGCTTGTGTGTGGGAAGCCAGCTGAAGTCCTCGATGCTGAAATTTTACCTATATAAGGGGTGGGGGAGAGTAGTGTTCTGAAGTTGTTAGCTGTATTCTAAACATGCTGCTTTCTCAGGTTTAGTACCAGTGTGTCCACTGCAGTCTCTCCGCGCCCCCAAAGGAATATGGCATGGCTGGTTTGGATTTAAATTTAAATTAACTGACTAAAATTAGATCTTTTTCTTCAGCCACCAGTGATGGAAAACCAGGTCTTTCTAAACCAGCTCTTTGGAAGAGAAAATGCATCAGTATAATGACAAAGAAAGAATGTGAAGGCTAGGATATCCTTGTAGTCCCTGCTTTTTATTGGAGGTCTTTTGCAGAAATACTTTTGTCTCTCCTCCATTAATGAAGCAAGATCAAGTTCTTAAAATGTTCCCAGTGGATCCATAGCCATGAGGGTATTGGCAGCTTTATTTCACAGGGTGCTGACCACTTTCTAGGAAAGGGTTGTTTTCTGCTGCTCTTCCAATCTTCATTCTTCCTGCCTTTGAAAGAAAAGAACTTTCAGCCTGGGTCTCTCATCTTGGTGCAGCTCTTGCTTGAGCTTAGTTTCCCTGATTCATACTTTGAAGTAGGTCTTTCAGGTTGAAGTGAATTGTGTATCTTGAGTTACCTTTTTATTTCACTGAGTGTAAATGAAGTTCAGGCAATTAAATGAAATACAGAATTCTACAATGTAACTATCTGTGTTTTGATAAGATGGCTCCTGCCTTTCTGTTTTAGTTCCTCAAAATTCAAAACTTCTGAATTATTTAACAGAAAAGGGTAGAAGTTCCGCGGGCTCTGTACCAAAAACTGTTAGGCTGCAAGGACAAATATTTGTGTCGATTGCTGGGGTGTTTGTTCTTTTTGTTTGTTTGTTTGTTGGGGTTTGTTGTTTGGTTTGGATTTTTCCCCCCCCTTTCCTTTCTTCGTGCTAGGAAAACCAGTAGTATAAAAGATGAAACATTTCCTCCATTCACATCTTAGCCACAAGCTTCTGGTTTCTGAAGCTGAGCTCTGCCATCATGGTCTTCAAGGCCTCTTCAGTTACACTGTAATTATTTGCCAATTTATTTTAGAGGCAGTAGATTAGCTGTTACACACCAGTAGGTGCATTTTCTTCAGAGTTTGCATAAATGCACTTTCACGATTTGGCAGGTGCCGTCTTACAAGTGATTGATGATCACATTTTATGAGTGTTAAGAAAAAAAATCCCAAACCTTTGAAAAATTCAGACCTTTTTGTATGTTGTCAATGGTTTACAGTTTATTTCCTGGTGCAGGTTCCTTGGTTCTCCTTTTTGAATGTTGTTTTTGTGTTGGTCATTGTTTAGCTCACCAGTGCTGTCAGGGAAAGAAAACCTTTTGTGAAAGTAATAATGGCTGGGTTCTTTTGCTTTCCTACTGTCCAACAGAGTTTGGAGAACAGCCTGAATGTGAATTCTGTTATGTTTCACAGCTTTTTTTATTAGGATTTAATAATGCTTTTGAGTTCTACTTAATGTAGGCATTACCTGAGAAGTACCAAAGTGACATGTAAATATGCTGTAACTGCAGGTAAGTGGTATTTCTTGCCCTTTGAAGCATCTGTAGCGGAAACATCTGTAACTGCTGAAAATGGTGATCCCACAGAAACAATTAAGAGGAAAAGGCCAAACTTTGTTTCACTACCCTGGAATGGATTACACCAGAGTCTCTGTGTTGTTAGGTTAAGTGTGTGCAGCAGGAGAGTGCTAGAAGGTAGAAGGTACAAGAGTTGTGTAGCTCTTGTACAGAATTCCACATTATGTATGATATTTGTTGTTTGGTGCACATACAGTTCAGTCCTTGATTTGTGCTCAATTTTTCTCTTTTCCTGTTTCAGACTGCCAATGGAAATGTGGAAGCAAAGGTGGTATGCTTCTACAGAAGAAGAGACATATCAAGTACACTGATTGTATTGGCAGACAAACATGCAAGTAAGCTTGTTTGTGTTCAGATTTCTTCTACACAAAATTGCCAAACTTGAATAGAATTTTAATGTTATAATTACAAGTATCAGTATTATTATTCTTAAATGTCTTTGTTAATCTCAGACAGGACAAGTTTTCAGTTAGGGCTGAATAAAGTCATCCTACTTGCTTCCCAGAAGTGAATTTCTTCATTTTGGGGATGAGAAGAAGTATTCTCCCTGTCTCATATATATTACTTCTAATTATTTGGTTTAATTAATAGATTAAAAAAGAAACAAAGCAAACACCCCCCAGAAAAAACACCTCACACTTCTTTTATGAGTAGATAGACTGATCATAGGAAACCAACTTGAAACTTGGATAACAGAAATTCTCTTTAAATTCCAGCATTAATAAAAATTTTTTGTAGTGACACAGCTGTCATCTGAACATGCTCAGTATACACACTTTAAAAGCACTGAATTTCAGGACATGCTTTCAGTGTTTTGAATATTTCAAGTCCTTTTGTTAGGAAAAAGAATGGCTGTGCTGAGAGGAGACTTGAAAACTTTTTTTGAATGCCGTAGTTACTTAAAAATTAATTAAAAAGCATGAAATTGAACTGTTACAAAATTCAGGGAGCTGTTCATGCTGCCTTGCATCAGCCCTCCCTTGCCTGTGTGCCATGTAACTAATTTGATTTTTATTGTGTTTTAGGATATTTTGTTAACTTAGGTTGGCATTTATTCCTCTCCTGAGGAGATCGGAGACATGTGAGCTACCTTGCTGAGTAGAGATAGAAACTTAGGTCTCAACAAAAACTTAGTGTTACGATTCTCTTTCAGTTACAGAAGCAGTTTTAAAATGCTAGAGGGTGCATGCAAAAAATAGTTTTGTGTCAGTACAGATGAGATGCTTGCCTATATGAATCTGTAAGGCAATATCCTGCAAAAAAAAAAAGTTCCTATGGTTTAAAAAAAAAAACCCCACAAATTCCACCCCCAGCCTCCCCACCCGCAATAGCTAAGCAGCTGATTTAGATCTGTACATTATAAATTAGAAAGGAGGAGAGTGCAGGGCACACTAGCTGGCTCTCATGGAGAGTATCTGTCTTCAGGGAAGAAATAGTGACATTAGGCACTTGATCTGGGGTGCTTCCAGCTTGTTGCTAGTGAGAATTAGATTTAGTTTCATTACACCTTCCTCTCAGTTCATTTCTTTTGTTCCATCCTTGCAAAATGACGGATATAGTACTAACAAAACAGTTATGAAACCAGACATGTTTAAAGGGAGAAAAAAGACTAAGCAGGTGGAGTTACTAAATTGTTTTTACTTACAAATAGTGGAGTTCAGAGTGCTTAAAATTTAGCAAAAAGCATGGACAACCATATCAATCTGTGTAATTCAAGGCACATACATTAATGAAAAAGAAGCAATCAGATCTTGGCATATCAATATTATGACTTGGCTGCCAAGCAGCATTGTTTTTTACTGTATTTCTTGGTGTACATACGAATCGACTGTGATGTATATGTAATGGAGATCTACGTAGCTGAGAATTGATTAAATCAGATACTCAGTTTTAACAATATTATGTCTTGCTGTGTTCTCAGTGCTGTAGTGCCATTGGGGAAAGCATGCAGCAAAACTAGCCCCTTGTTGATAAATTTCAATGTTTTGTGTTGTAGTTTCAAGTCCAAATAAGTCACTCCATTGCAATAATGCCTTGGGAGAAAAGTCACATGGCACTGAGATGATATTTGGCTATGTTGCAGAACTGTGGTAGCGAAGCTTTTTTGGTATCTCTTCAGTGCACAGTACTCATTTTATCAGAGAATACTGAAGCTTAATAGGAGCTTCACCATAAACACAACTATTGATTCCTTCATCTGTGTCTCACTTCACTAGATTTAGTAAAGGAAGCAGGTAGGAATGATTCAAAGAAATGCATGTCTGTAGCTGAAAGTGAAAAGTATTTGAACTCATATAAATGCTCTTTGAATCTGCAAAGGCTGATTTTTTTTTTTTTGTGATAAGAAATTGAAGGGTTTCTTTTAATGCTAACAAATAATTCATTGTTCATATTCATGGTAATATTCTTCTATAGCACAATCCTGTTAATAGAACCACCAGAGACAACTGAGGCTGTCTCTTAGTGTAAATTTCATTAGTAACTAACATTTTTTTCCAGTATGTTTCTATTGCAGAATAAAATTGGTTCTAAATGGCTTTAATTTATTTAGATAGATGTGCTGTTGTGTGGCTTCCGTTCTTCTTACAGAGGGAGAAGAGAATAAAATTAAGCTTTTGGGCAGTGTTAGTTCTTTATTCTGAAAAAAAAATACTATCTACAACCTGTGTGATACAATGAAATTGAATTTTGTGGATGTTAAGATTCTAGTACAGATATCGGCACTGTCATTGACTTTGAGTTCATTTCCATAAAGTCTCCTGTTGCCTCATTTTGATGCATTTGCAGTAGATGTACGTATCTGCATCGCTGATCTTTTAACTGCCTTTGTTCAGCTGATTAATGGAGCATTCTGACTGCAGACATTTCTGGATTCACACAGTCTTCTGTTTAAGATGCCTTTATTTTAGACCTTCTGTTGAGATAAATGTGGTGAGAGACCAAGTAATGGCAAGATATGGCCAGAGCATGAATGGGAAAAGTATATGTTTATTTTGTAATATTGCAAAAAGGAAGAAAGAAGACGTGATTGTGAAAGGAATGCTGCAAGATTTAAAGGAAAAAAAAAACCCAAACCAAAGCAAAACCCACTTATGCCTTAGCTTGTATAATCCATCAGGTATCTGAAACAGACCAGTCTGAGGTACCTTGTCTTTTCTCATAATTCTTTATAAAGAGAAATGAGTTGGAAGCACCTTATTCTATAGTTGGTGGCTGTAAATTAGCACCTGATGTATACAACCTGATTCTTGGATTTGATCTGTGATCTTAACTGTTTTTATCATATGATATAAAGCTTGTCTGCTCTGTCTTATAAAGGCTTCCATACATTGTTAGCTCTTTTTATTTGTAAAAATAGTGATCTCTTTAATGACCTCACAAATTATTCTAGGGAATTTCTCCACCTCTTTCTGAAATGAACCTGCTTCACCAGCAGGAGACTGTTCAGTGTTCTTGCCCAGAGACTTTGTAGTGATTTAAGATGAATGTCGTGTGCAAACAAGATTGCAGGCAGAACTTGAGGGAAGAGAAGTAATAAAGATGGTTTACTCCTCGAGTGACTGTTGGATGCTGTGACTATGTATTTTTTATATATGTGTAGTTTCTGTGTAATGTCTTTTATAATTAACTAGAAGTATTCCAACAGCAGGAATACAACCTCCTATCCTCCCTTCTAACGATCCACCCCCAGCCATCTCCAGATGATTGTGATCTGTCTTATGACCACAGTTTTTGCTTCATTGAAAATGTTTATCATGATTTGTAAAACAATGAGTGACTTGTTGGTAGTGGTTGGAGAGCTGGTAAGTTATTGCTGGCCAGTTTGATGGGCTTATGCTTAGTTTTCAGCAGCTGATGTTTGGGTGCCAGGCACAAATGGTAGCATGGATTTTTTTTTTTCTAAAAAGATGTGTTGCTGCAGTGAAGTGCCATTGCTCAATCAGTCCATGAGACCTCTGTGCCTAAACAGGTAGGGGGGCTGTTGAATTTGGGGTTTGTTTGGGTTTTGTTGTGTTTTAACTTCAGATAACACCAGTCTAAATGCAGCTTGGCAATAGCTTCACAAATTAGTTCTTTTTGTTTATTTCTTTAATTTTATTCCCCTTCTCTATTTTCTCCCAACACCACATATGCAGATTTAAGAGGAGTCAAATTCATTAATCCACTGATGACATTTTGGCTCTGTTGTTGTTGAGAGGAGGAAACTGTTTTTTCTCTTCTAGGGCTGGTGCAGTGAGGAAAGATAAGCTAAGTGCCTTAAATGGTGTCTGTTTGCTCTGTATGCTACCTGTAATCGCAGCCATGGCTGCGAAAGATGGTCGCAAGACATTTTGGCAGGGATTGTAGTGTGATGTCTTGATAATGTAGCAAATTCCTTCTGAAGCGTCAAGGTATAAGGATTTCTATTAGTTAAAACTTTCATGATATTTGCTATAGCTAGGAATCAATATCTGGTTTTTGGGGGGGTTTGGGGTTTTTTTTGGTTTGTTTGTTTTGGGTTTTTTTTTTTTTTGTAGCAAGAAAATTAATAAGGCTGAGGCTTAATATAGACCGTTTGAAACTGGACCTGGAAGAAGGGATGTGGTGTTATATTGTTCATTTCATCATATGCAACACTTCTGTAATGTCCTTCCAACCTGCTTAGTTGAGCTGTTTAAGCTCTTAAGTTGGCGCTTCACTTGCTACCAAAGGAACTGTTAGGCAGGTCACTAGCACTGGCTTTACTGTGTTTACCAATGTTTTGACCCTAATTTTTTTTTCTTTACATTTTTTGTTAGTGATAACCATACTAACTAATTCTCCTGTGGCAGTCTTTCGAGACTGTCTCCCAAGCTGGAAAACCTGCTGTGCTCTCTAAACCTAAATTCTTTGCCTTGTTTGCATTTGTCTGTTTCTGAATTCTGCCATGTAGCTACTTGTACAACACCCAGAATGCAGAGAAAGGGCTGGTGCTTTCTACCTTTGTTGAAAAACCCAATCTGATCTATAGCAAATTGCTGTTCTTTTTAGTGTCTAGCAAATATTGATGTTTAATTTCACATCTCACATACCCAGCCATTTTAAATTACAATTACTGCCTCTTTGGTTTCTTCTGTCAACTTTAAATTTACTCTAATTATTTTTCCCCATACATGTTAGCTTTCACATGAGTCTTGCTGTTTGTGTCCAATTTGCCTGTCTCTTGTTCCCAGTATAAGTCATCTTCAAGCTTTGTTTAATGTGCTATTAATGATTCTGTCATCAAATACCAAATAATACTTAATCTAATACACTCCTTGCAGCATTCCACTGGCTACTTCTGCACAGCTGATATATTACTATTTGTATTAAGACTTAATGTTTAGTTTTAAATCTGCACAAGCACATCTATCAAGCAGAGAGATTAATTTTGAAGTAGAGCTTTGTGAGAGGATTGAAGTCCCGCTATACTGCACCTTCTGTATTCCCATACCACCTATTCTGTAGTACTGTAAAAAAATGCAGGCAAGTCTTTCTAAAAAGATTTCTTACATATATTTTTATATTTTCTTAAGACCATGGTCCTTATTTCTCATGACCCGTGCTAGATCCCGTCCTGTATTCTCTCCATCTTCCCTTGTTCCAAAATTACTTACTAGATCATTCCCTTCAGTACTAAATCATGGCAGTGAAAAAGGAGGGAAAATGCTTGTGTAGATTTGTTTGTGTCATTTCTTGAAATATCCCTAAATCTGTCTTTGGCAACTATGGCAATTTTACCTTTGAGTGTGGGAGAGTTGTTTGTTACCTGTAGAAATGTCTTTAATGTTTTTAAGGAGAAAAGTATTGTGCATTTTCATTTTGAAAGGCTGTGCATAGCAGGGCTGGCGTAAGAAGAAAATGCGTGCTTCCCACCTTCCTTATTTTATTACAAAAGCTGGGCACATAAATAAAACACTAGTTGGAAGATGAGCCTAACTGAATGGATGCAGTTCCCAAGATTAGCTTGGTTGTGCTGGGTGGTTTCATCTTGCTTACAGTTTTGATTGGCACAAAATGGTTGCTGTATTTTTTCTTTAAATGTAATTTTAAAAAAACCCCTTTAAGTTATTAAATATACTGAAGATATTAAGTATTTTAGGTTGCTCCTTATGGTATTTTTCCTGCATTACACAGTGCACTACTGTCATTATCCGAAACTGTTGTAAGTGCAGGCGTGAATGCCTTTTCATTTGTATATCCTGCGGTTTTAAGTCAGGCTACCTTGGAACTTAAACTGACTTGTTTGTGGATTACTGCTGGTATATTTATAGTGTAGGTCAGCAGCCACAATATTAATTTTCGGCTAAAACAGAATCCACTTCAGTAAATAAATTGCAGAACCATGAAACCGTGGCACAAATGTAAATTTGGTGTTCTAGTTCCTAGGAAAATATTAAAATGTAAGTGTATACTGTTGTTTTCTTAACAGCTCATGTGATATAAGAGCTATTGTATGTTGCAGTCGGGTTTAATTATGCTGCTATTTTTTTTCCTTCCTTTCTGGAGCAGCTTACCTGAGAGGCATATAAACCACAGGTCTTTTTCCAGGACAATAAAACAGTGATAAGCTGTGGGGAACCTGAAGGGTACATAATTTTATGTCACCCCCTTCAGTGTAATGGTGGCTTGTTTAAAACTGAGTGCAATTTTAGTGTTTTATAAAATGGAGGTCTCTCCTTTCTGTTTGCTTTATTTTAGGATAACTATGAGGATTATAGTTAACTAATCTTAAGGGTATATAAATCATAACTGTGCCTGATGGTGTTTCTGACTAGAAATGTTACTTGGCAACAACTGTTGGATTAAGCTGCAGGCATAAGTCTGCTCTTTGAGAGTACTCCTGCTGTAAAATTAGAGTTTTACGATTCATGCATGAGACTTTACAGCTCATTCTGTTACAGTCTGGGAAACTTTTCTGTTTCTTTCAGTGGTTTCAGAAAATACAGTAACTGCCTTAATTTCTTAGGGGAGGAGAAGGCTTGATGTTTTCTTTTGAAGTCCATTGTGAAGAAGCTTTGCACATTTTTTCTGGGGGGAGTGGGGTTGGAGTTTTTTTAAGGGGAGCGTTTTGTCGTTTACAGCTTTGTCTTACATAATGGAGAGGATACTTGCTGATGAACACAAAATATAGTAACAATTTATTTCTTACAAGAAAGGTGCCTCGAGATATTTTGGATCAATTGTGTATTGGTGTGGATGTGATTTCATATATTTACTTAAGGCATTCATTTAAAAACTGATTGGATGGAGCTTGGATAGCTCAAAGCCAGACATGGTGGATCGTGACACCAGAATAAAGCAAGCTTTGGAAGTGTAGCAGCACGGCATTCAAATGTGTGTCGTATGGTAGGGTAGAGTGGCTTGGAAGATTGGCCTTAGGCATTTGGTCTTGTGCTGTGATCTCTTGTCTGTGGTTGGGGTAAAGAGAATAAAATGTGCTAAATAAATAACCTTTTCAGGGGGTGTTTCCTGCAAAAACGGTTGAAGTCAGGATGGAAGACTCTGTGATATCCTAAAAGAGGAGTAGGGTGTAAGACAGCTGATGTTTGGCAGAGAGGAAAGACATTGCCTTTACTGTCTCAGTAGCTGTGTGTTAGCTTCTTCCTGGTGAATCTGTCAGAGCAGTGATGGGGTCTCCAAGAACAGCTCTCCTCAGAGCTTGTCTGTTGGTAGCAGATAGTCACACGTTAGTCTATGGTTCTTTCAGCTTGGTGTGCCAGTGTGACCTGTGTATACCTGGAATGCTTTGATCCCAGTGCAGTTCTTCACAGGCATCTTTAAAGGATTTATACTAATTACCTAATTATTCACTTGGCTGAAATGTGGATTCAGATGAAGTTAGATTTAATCTAATTAATGTGAATTATTTAGCAAAGGTTTTGGAGCAACTTATCCTGTTTGGCTCAAAATAGATACTTGCACTGTTCTTGATGATCAATTTTGTCTCTTTGTAACTAGGAGAAATGGAAGAAGAGATGGAAAATCCAGAAATGGTTGATTTACCAGAGAAACAGAAGCATCAACTACGACATCGTGAGTTGTTTCTCTCACGACAGCTGGAATCTCTGCCAGCCACACACATTAGGTAATGACTGCTTTCTTCCAGTGCATTATTGTTATTATTAAAGTATTCTTCAGTGTAAGATTAAAATATGCTTACAACTTTAGTAATATCATCTTGTGAATCATATGAGCATTTAAGATGTTGCTTCATAAAATGTGTTTCTCTGTTTTTTAGAGGCAAATGCAGCGTTACTCTGTTAAATGAGACAGAGTCCCTTAAATCATATCTGGAACGTGAGGTATGGACTGTTTTCTGAATTGTCAACCTTGAACAGTTTATTCTGGCACAATCTAGGATTGGTGGCTTTTTGCAGGTTTTCTAAAAGAAGGTGTTTCTTTTATTTCTACATGTACTGGGCATTGACAGTGGGAAGCTTTAGGCTTCCTTCATTCTGATATAGAACTCGGTGGATCTAGAGGCCAGACCTGTTATTTACATCCTTGTAACTTCAGGCTGCCTGTCCTGTAAAGAGAGCCTTACTTGCTCCTCCCAGCCTCAGAATTCAAACCTGAAGCCTAATGCCCGAGATGAGACAGGGTGGGTGATGCAGAAACTAAATACATCTGCAAGCATTATATTTGCATTTGAAAACATTAAAATGTTATACAAGAGAGGAAAACTTGTAATTAAAAACAGTAAGGTAACAGTCATCACCAGCCCTTAAGAAACAAGGAGAAAACGGATAATTTTTTTTGCAAGGAACATACTGTAGACTCTATCTCATAGTTGGCTTTTCTTTTAAAATCACTTTTTAGCTTTCTTTGGTATTTATTTAAGTATAAGATTAATTAAATCTGATACTCTGGTTTAAGAGAATTTTAAACAAAGCACAGAGATTAAATAGTCAGGTTTCTCTTTGGAGTGTGAAACCAGAAACATCTCAAAGTCTGTTCAGGGCTGCCAAATGGCAGTGCATCAAACAAGGGACACTGTATTCAGAAATGTTTGTAACCAGCTAGCAGCCCAGGATATGCCACTTTGAATGAAAAAGTTAAACTGAAGTTATTTTTGATTTGCTACTATCCAGCTTCTAAGTAGTGTTTATTCTCTATTGCTCCCAACACATTTTTGTTACTGCTAATGTTACAGGTAGGTACCCTGAGACAGAGAAGGGAGCTGGCTTCCTCTAATTGTGCAGCTACTTGATTGCATATGTAGGAATAGAAAGAGATTTCTCTTTTTCATCCTTTTGAACTCTCAAAATGCAAGAGGAGTGATGCAGGTTATTTTTAAAACTGAGCAGGCACTTAGAGATTTCACAGAATGAGAGAGTTCCCTGAATGTGTCCTGTCACTTAACATGGTATTTTGCTGTGGTGCAAACTAACTTGGACAGATGGTAAAGAAATTGAAAGCTCAGGAACACAAATGTGCTTGAGTGGAGGGTGAAGAGATTAAGAAAGAGATAGTTATTATCTGGTGAATTCCTAGCTCTGAATGGTATTGTTATGAACTGTTTCTTTCCCCTGTCCCTGTTCTTAATCCGTTCTTTGCTTCCAAAATGTTTCAGGGTTTGTTTTGTGTTGTTGTTGGTTTGGGTTTGTCTTGGTTTTTTTTAACATGGCTTTTGTCAATAAAGCCTAAGCAGTTTTAGGGAATTTGTTGTTTGATTTCTTATATGTTATGACCACTAAAAGTAGGTTTTCAGCCCAAGGCTGTCTGCCTTAGAGGAGGTTAAACATGTAGATGGAAAGTTTTAAGGAGATAGTAAGCATGGCTAAATTACATTTGTGTTATCTGTTTTCCTCTTTCCACCCTTTCTCTGTCATTTTCCTCAGGAAGATTGCTCCATTACATTTGGAGAGTAGGCTGAAGGGGACCAGCAAAGACATTTTTATGTGCCTGGCAAAATTGGGTTTGTAGCAGGAGTGAGGAATGGGAGGAAAAAGAGAAAAAGCAATTGGAAAACCTGAATTTCCTGTAGATACTGAATTCCCATGGAGATCAAGAGAAGGGCATAGCCAGTTATGGCAAAAGCATTTGATTTCTCTGTTCTGCAGGAAACTATATGTACCATCAGTTTTACTGCTCTGCTGAGATATATCCAGAGGCTTGTGTGAATTTTGCCTGCTGGGCGCATGTCTGACATTTCCATTCCTTTTGGTATCCCCCCTAAAAATAAAGTGCTCTGTAGTTAAAATACATTTCCCCCCTCACCCACACTGACTTAATGAAAATAAGTTTGCAAGCTGTTATGAAATAACCATTTTTTCTGTACTGTACTTTGACTTTGAGCCGGTTTTCTTTCTCTGGTTCTTCTGCAGTTTCTTTGTGGCTTTGGTTCTTGGCTATAGCTTAGGTGGCCTAGGGATTTGGGTAGGGAAGCTCTGAGACTGTGTGTCTAACACTTTGGAGAAGTAGAAAGTCATGGTTTAATTTTAACTCTTGGCAGGTCACTTTAATCTTTCCAAACATGTTGGGTGTTGCCTGAGATCTGAAAGTAAAAGAGAGAAGTCTTTTTCTTCACTGTTGCAAACTCAGCATCCGCAGCTTTGACAGCTGAAATGAACATGGAAGATTTTGAAGAACCATGTTATTTTGTTGTGAACGTCACACTTCTCATGGAAACCCTTCTGAAAAATTGTTCTTATTGTATACTGGTGATCAGGAGCTCACACGTGCAAAAGTATGCAAGGGTCTGCTTTGTTCCTTAAATTATAGTTTGCATTGGCACTAAACTGGCATTTAATAATTTCAGAAATCCCACTCATTGCATGAACTGAATTTCATGCTTTTATGGAAGATGATGGCACTGGGATTGCATTCCATCTGGGAATTACAGCCTGTTCTTGTATTAGCTTTTAGCCCTTAAACTTCAATTTTTTCTCAATTGAGGAGGCTCTGGCTGGGAAGAAGAGCTGAGAGGCTTTTAGTTTTTTCATTGGACATGCTTGGTTCAAGACAAAACTGAGCAAAGTACAAGAATATGACCTGAGACTGGTAGGGAAGGATGGAGTTTATTTTGTAGAGAAAATTCATAGTGATAATCAATAAAAAAGAAGCAGTAGGGCATCTTGCAGTCAGATACCATGGGAGAAAACCCCTCCACAATGAATGACTTTCCCTGGCAGAGAAAGACTTAATTGGCCTTTCTTGGGGCCCACTGTGTTGTTTATACTACGGTATTTGGTTTGCGTATTTGCTGGGCAGCATGCCTGAAACACGTTAATGTTGCACTACATATACTTTGTCCTAGAGTTGGGTATTTTAATGCTGAATAAATAAAAGGCTATATTTATAACCTGGAGTCTTGTGAGACGAAAGGTTTTCTTACATTTTATTTATGCAACAGTACACTCCCAAAATATTGTAATATCTTGAACTTTGTATATGACAGAGCAAGAGACCCAGATTTCTTTACACAGACATAATATAAATTATTTTTCATATACTCTGAAGCTCCCTTCTATCTGTTAAGTAGATCTGACCTAGGTGCCTGTTGGGAGTAGGAGTCAGAAATGTCATTTAGGATGCAACTGAATCCCACCTCCTCAAACCCAGCCACAGACAACCCTTCCAATTGACTTGGCTGGGTGCTGGAACAGCATTTTGCAAACTTCTGTCCTGTTAATCGTGACATAACTTGAGATTGTTCTTGCCCTTGGAGTTTGTGTTTTCATGGTGGAGAAGTGATATGTTTTTCGATGGAGGAGACTGCTATTAGTTCCTGTCTTGTCTTTTGTGCTGTGCTGCATAGGTGATAGTTTTCGTGCAGTAGCTTGCTTAGGTAGCAAAGCAGGTTTGGCTTGTTTGCTTGGCTCTTTTTTGGCTTTTTTCCTCCCTTCCAAAGATGCTGATCTCTGCCCGGAAAAGTGACAATTTTTATTAAAATTGGAGCAGAAAACAGAGTTACCAGGTTTAACACTCTGTAATTGTAACATGCTATAATTGGATGCTGGGTGCATTACGCATGTAAAGAAAACATGAGAAACCTTACCACTGTGATACCAGTCTCGGATTAATGTGTGTAATGTGCAAGGCTGGGGAACCAGAACTAGTATGTACCTTAGAAGCCCTAGCCTGCAGAATTTTTGCTATGTTACTGGAGAAACTCACAGTGATTCTTCCTTTTTCAAGCTTTGTATAACAGATTGGGAGACTCTTTTCCCTTGCCACCTCTTCATGAAGATGAACAGGGCTTGAAACTGATGCTGGTTTTGTCCTCATTTTTGTTGCATGCAATTGACACATACCAAATATAGGGAAAGGGAAAATGAGGTGAACATGAAATGAGACATGTTTAAATAGGGTGCCTGCTATTGACACAGAAATATGGGGAAAAGGAAAATGAGCCAGAAACTTGATATGTGAAAAATGGTGCAACACAACCCAGTGTTTCTCTTCAGAAACACTTTTCTTTCCTGGTGATAGTGTTGTGTGGACAGAGGTTATGAAACGTCTTTTATTTCATGACCTATCAGAGCTCTCTTCCTGCCCCATATCCCCGCTATACATTCATGGAGCATACCTGGTCTCCAGTGTGTCACTCCATAGCTACAGTATAGTATTTATCCATGCAGAAAAGTTAAATTACTTGTACTGTTAAAGTTCTGGTTGTTTTCTTTCTTCACCCTGACAGGACATCTCTTGTTCTGGTGTGAATTCTTGCTTTAATTTTACACACCCAGGTAACAGAGGCCAAGCAGCTTTTATAGCTTTTTCTCTTGTTTAAATAAAAGCAGCAAATTAATGTATTGCCACCTGCAGCTGATTACTGCCGCTGCAATATCTGCTATCCTTCTCCCAGTAATAAGCTGAAGGAGGCATAGTGATTTAAGCTTAGATGGAGGTGGACAAGAAGTTGATCAGCAGTGCATCTCTGCAACAAGGAGTCAAGTACATTCCGGTCTAGTTTAACAGGGGTGTAGCGAGGAGATGGAGGAAAGAGTTTCATCCCCTCAGTTCATCACTTGTGAGACCACTTCTGGAGTGCTGTGTCCAGCTTCGGGCATTCCAGCATGAGAGAGGTATTGACATACTGGAGCAAGTCCAGTAGAGTCCGCAGAGGTTGTCTGGGGCTTTGTGTCTATGGAGTGTTTAATTGGTAACACTCTGAAGTTATGCTTTAACTTGTACCGGTATTTTTGTGCAGATAAGTCACTAGCATCTCGTACTGCTATTTCGGTGTATGAGAAAGTGCAATTTTGTGTTCTGAAACAGCTGGTATTACTAAAAATTATCTCTGGCCTTTCTGAGCCTCATTTGTGCAAGAGGAGCTTTGTTCAGCTTCAAAGACTGTATATTAAGGAAATGGCTGGTTTTGAGGGAGCGCTGTTACACTTAGTGGCAGCATTTAATGAGGGATTTTAAAACCAGTGGTTCATTTATTGTTTCTTCACCCAATTTTAAAATCTGTATATAGGTAATCAAACTTAAAATGCAAAAGCTTTCTAGTATGTATACAAAGCTGAAAGTAAAAAGCTAGTAATACTGTTTACTTCTTTTCTCTTGTTTTATTTTTAGGATTTCTTCTTTTATTCGCTAGTATATGATCCTCAACAAAAGACCCTGCTCGCTGATAAAGGAGAGATCAGAGTTGGAAACAGATACCAGGCAGATATAACAGACTTACTAAAAGAGGGTAATTTCCATAATTTATTTTGATTGTTGAACATTGAATGGGGCCACTCTTATCCATGCAGCCTCCAGAGGTGTGAGAGGTGGAGGTTTCCACTGCCAGGTCATGCATACAGCGATGGCCTGGTTTGTTGGTAAGTGAAGCTGTTGCCCACTAAACACAATTAGTTACGTCACAAACCAGTCTTTGTGGCATTTGTCCAAATCATAAAAATTGCTGAAACAAATTGAATTAATTGGCTCTCTCAGAGCTTGTACTCTTTTATTAAGAGATTTCAGAATTTCCATGGGAAACACAAATTTCCATTGTGACTATAAAGCCTTTTGTGTTTTTAATCAAGCCTCACTTCCCTATAAGTGCCCCTCCTAAATTGCTGCTGGTTAAATGCTGTCTCCCCTCATCAATTTGCCCGTTACTGCTGGATGCCTTTTCCTCGGAGCCCTCTCTCCCTGTCCCTAGTGTTGGCTGCCAGCCTAGACTTTTCACCTGCAAAACAGGCAGGAGGAAGAATTTGCTGGCCTAAATGTGTTCTGAGACCTCCGCCTGCTCCCACTGTGTCACTGAGCAGTAAGACCACGAGGACCCTGGCCCAAGGAAGGAGGAGTAGTGTTAGTAACTCATACTAATTGTCAGATAGTAACTAACTTCAGATTTGTCATTGCACTACCCTACAGATCCAGTCTGTTGGGATGCTTCTCCTAAGAGAGCAGGGATTGTGGCCCATGTTGGAAAGACATTCTCCTGGCTGAGTGGGAAGAGATGTGAAAGCAGTGAGATGCTTCTGTCTTTGCATAGGAGCTTTGCTGATACCGTTAGGCTCATGTTAGAACAGGCAAACAGATTGGTCAGGACTCTTGTTTAACTTGTCTATGAAACTGGTATTTATACAGCAGCTGAGCAAGCCTCCTAAGTGAAGATGAGCTAACTTGAAAGGCATTCTCTTCCCTCAGCAGGCCAACAGTCTTCAGAGAAGGATAATCTCTGGATGTTTTAAAAAGATCAGAAAAAATAAAAATAAAAAAAATCTCAATAGCTCCTGTATTTTTCCAGGGTGTTTTGGTTTGTGTAGAGTCAGGAATATAAAAGCAAGAGTCTGATGCCATAATTTCCCCTTAGCAGCTGATGCAAATTGAAACCCAGCTACTCTGCCTGCTCAGGGCAGCTGGAAGGGTGTCCTGGAGCTGCTGCAAGATAAAGGAGAAAGAGTAGCTGGGCAAAGAGGCAGAAGGGGGACTGTCTAGTCAGGAGAAGGATGTATTGTTTCCTATTACATGCATCCTTTAAACCAGTGATTGAAAATCTGATTGTCTGATGCAGATGAGGTGTGTTGCTGTTCCTGTCAAACTGAAATTGTCATGGCAAATAAATGAATGAAGTTTTTACAGTGGCTGATTAAAGCAGAGTAACTGAAATGGGTTAGCAGTTAAATTATTGTGAGATAAAAAATCTAGAAGGTAGTTCTGTTTTAAAATAGCCATATACCAAGCATTTCTGGTTTGCTTTTCAACCAGGTGAGGATGATGGAAGAGATCAGTCAAAACTTGAAACAAAAGTTTGGGAAGCCTTTAACCCGCTAGTAGACAAGCAGATAGACCAGTTCCTGGTGGTAGCACGGTAAGAGCATTTTAACTCTCCTTTCAATATGTAGATGTTAATAACTCTTTCAAGCACTTTTTATGTTCTTAATACTTTATTAGTATATATGTTGGTTTCAGTTGCTTTATTCACTTGCTCCATTTTGAAATGATGGACATTTACATGCCTTCTTAGGAATTGCATGGCTACTCAGATTTACAACTTAATCACCTCCATAAAATAGCAAATGGCATGTAAAAACTTTGCTGTACTTGGTGAGGTTTTCAAATACGTCAGGCAGCATGCAGACTGTTTAGTGAATTAGATTCTTGGCAGTTTATTACTCTGTCCGTTTTCTTCCTTTTTCAAATCTAGTGACATTTTAACATCTAGAAATAGTTTGCTAAGAAGTCTGGTAAATTGTTTTTGACAGGGCATGGATGCTTTCTAATGCTTAGATTCCAATAGGTAGGCACAATAAAGTGGGAAAAAAACCAAAACCCAAACCTGCAAATCTGTACAGACGGTGAAATGTGTGCTTTCATTTAAGCCAAATGCAATCTTTTTTGATCAACTTTTCCTTTTAAAAATGTTCTTGAGTTTTTTCATTGGTATGCATTTATATGAACAGAAGCCAGTACTAAATTTTTGACTCTTCTAAAAATTGGTGACTGAATAATTTGGGAGGTGAGAGGAAAAAAATAAAAAAGGTAACACTCCAAATTCTGTGTCTTGTAGGTAAGTTTGTAGGGCTGCTTGAGAGGAAAGTGTTGTGTGTAGATGGATAGCTGGACCTTTTTTCTGGTTGTAGTCAGTGGAGCAAGTTACTGGTTGTGGTTAGGAAAGGGATGTGTGAACTTACAAGCTGCTAATAGTATCTTGTTTGCTATTCTTACTTGTTCTGTTCATTGGCTGTTCTGTCTGATAGATGTGGACTCTGACTTGCCGGGCTACCTACTTCAGCCAAGGCATTTAGCCCCGGAAAAGGGTTAAACCTGTATTTCAGATACTCTGTTCAGTTGAGCCCTAGGTCTGTCTACCTTTTGGTTCTTATTTTTTCCCTTTTTGAGTTACCATGCCTTTGAAATTTCTCCTGAACTTTCCCAAGTGTGGCATTGCTGTGCCTGGTGTGGGGTAAGTCGATGGAATGCTTGCCAGAGAGGCAGTGTTAGAGCTTGTGTGTAGCAATCTGTCTGACAAAGCCCTCCAGTTCTGGTCGAAGCTTCTAGAAGATGCACCAAGGGTGTGTTTGTATCAAATAGCAGTACATACTGAACGGTGCAAGCTCAGGGAAATACTGAGGAAAAATAAAAAAGAATTGATGTAAATGAAGGACCTTGGGAAATGCAGTGTTTTAAGTACTGAAGATGAAAAATGTGCGTGTGTATACTCAGAAATACATACACGCGGTGATTCTTCTATGTACTTTGAAGGTAAAGCTTGCCATTATGATGAACTTTGGCCAAAATTTAAAAAGTAAAATAAAATAAGTGGTTAATCTGCATTGCAGCACTTAAAATTGTTTGTGTGGCTGCTTGGGCCTTGTATGAGAGTCCAGTGAGAGGGAGCCAAAACTGAAACCAGGCTGGTAAAATTAAAATTCAGCTACAGTCCACACTGAAGAAAACCTCACAGTTCAGAATCCATTAATACATTTTTGCCATTGGTTAAGTATGGGCTTTTTGTTGTGTAGACTCTTTTAAGGTTCATAAAATTCATAGTGTTCTGGCTACACTAAGGAATCACCATAGAGTTTAGGCTCTTGGAAGTTTTACTGTGCTGCTTACATGATCTATTGCTGTTTCCCTTGACCTGTGTCAACAGTAAAGTCAAACTGGTTGAACTAAATGATCTATCTGCAACAGATTAATTCTACTTGATTGGATGGACGTAGGAAAGTGGATGAAAATGGTGGGAGGATCATCTTCGTGAGCAGTGTGGGACAGATGGAGTGATGGGGAGAGCTGGAATATTCGAGCAAAGGGTATTCCTGCTTCTTAAGGGGACCCTTCTTGACAAGGCTGTGGCTTCACAGTTGCTTCTAATCAGGTGTAGTACAGCACACCACCAAAATGCTAATCTTTGTTTTCTGGGTTAATTTGCAGCAGGGTTGACTCAGATTGCCACTGAGCCACACAGTGCTCTGGTGTTGGTGTGAGGGAGACCCAGCAGGAAGTGGGGGTAGAAGTGCCCGGTGGACGGGGGTTTTCAAATGGGTTGGTTTAGAGTGACTGTAGAGCTGCTTTGTGATGGGGGGTTCCACTGTGTGTAGGCTTTAGTGATGAAGCTGCTTTTAGTGGTTCTTTCTGGCTGTTGACTGCTGCCCACTGGGTTTGCTGATGCAGCCACTTGAAGATGCATGCTATAATGAGGATCACTAAGGAGATCAGTATAAAAATTGCTTCTACCCAGAATCAGCAAAGTGGTCCAGTTTATGATAAGATGCCAGTGACACACACAAAAAGCACCAGTTCAGCTAAAGCTGGGGGTGGGGAAGCTGTGAAGCAGGATGGAGATGGTGACTGGGATGCCAGGGAGAGGGCGAAGTGTGAATCTCCACAGAGACTTTGAGTGGGGGAATCTGGTTTCTATTTTGGCCAAACTTAAATATTTGATGACAACTGCTGCTTAAGCATTTACCTTTCCTGCTCTTGTGCTGCTCAGAACTAGTTTGTTTCTCTGTGTGCTCAACTAATTTGAGGAAGTGATACAAATGGAGAAGAAAACCCAACCCACCTGGTTTTTGCTGTACTTGCTCAGAGGAATTCAGCTCCAGTTTACTGTGCGGGATCACGAGTGTTTCACCCGTGTGGTGTAGCAAGCAGTGAAGAGAGTAGGAATTGCTGGAACTGATTTTCCTGTTGAAGGCTTCTCCAACTTGATTTCTTTAGGACTAAGATGAGGAGCATCATAGGGATTGTGATCTCAGATGCAGGAATAGCTTGCATCGGGAAGTATTTGAGAATTGTATTCTCGTACAGGCTATATAATCTATATTATTAAATATTAAGTTGTAAAATAAAGATTATTTTTAACTTTTCAGAAACTTTCAGGGAAAAGCTTGCGTTACCGCATTTTTTCTGTCTGATATTGGCATCTCTCTACCTCTGGATAACACAGCACTATCTTGCTGTTGTGGAAGAGACTTTGCCATTCATAAAGGTTGCTTGTGCTCAGTTTCTGTTAAAGCTTAAGTCTGTTGAGAGGTAAGGCATAAGGGAGTACTTCAGAACTCCCCCATTTGTGGTCCTTGAGTCTTTTACTGTTTCCCCTCCTAAGCCTAAGCCTCTTTGGTCATATGAACTGAGTAAAGTGTTCGTAATAACAAACTACATCTGAAGAGAATGGTCACTGGCTCAGAACTATGCCAAACCATGTAATCTTGTTAGTGAGAAATGGAGTCTGCTGATCTCAAAGAATGTTGGTTGTGTGTTTATATTTATGCTTGTTTTGCATTAAAGTTAATGCTCCATTTAATTTCTTTCAGGTCCGTTGGTACGTTTGCCCGAGCACTAGATTGCAGTAGTTCTGTCAGACAGCCGAGTTTGCACATGAGTGCTGCGGCAGCCTCCAGGGACATCACACTGGTAAGGGCTTTTTGAAGAGGACTGTAAGTTTTTGAGAAATGCAAAATACTCACCTCAGCAATAACAGTTGGCAGAAAGAGGAGCAGATGGATTGTAATTGTGGCCTGCTGTGAAGCAGATCCTGACTTTGTAAAGGAACCCTTTATTTACATATGAAGTAACTTTTTCTGGCCTTGTGCCTCCTATGATCCATCATGGATAAGTCTAGGAGCTATTTTTTTTGTTTGTTTCATTTTGTTTTATTAAAATGTTCTGATGACATGCTTCACAGCCCATCTCTTGCATGAGCTCAGTAGCTGTCCTAAGAAGCATGCAAATCTGCCTGCCTGCAATGTTGTAATGCCAGAAGCCACTCCTCTTCACTTCCCCAGCACCAAACTGTTGCTGGCATCCTTGGGCAAGATTGTCTGGGGGAAGAGCTTGTGGTCAGATAAGAAATTTCAGTTGATCCAGTTCTTCTCTTCAGTGAGCTGTATTTTAGTGTACATGAGGAGTGGTGACATTGTTAATATTTTATAATCATAAATTATTCTGAGTACATACAGGAAAGGAAAAACTTGAACTTCTGTGCTAGTTTAGTGAAAATTTGAATAAAATTTATGAAGTCTTCAGAGAACTGTTATCAAAACCTCACCTCGTAACTGGAATAATGTGAAATCATATATAGAATAAATTCTAGGATAGAGCACTGCAGATCAATTATGCACGTGCACAAAACGGGTGTGATGAAAAGCAAGTAACATCCTGATTAAAGTTGCAGAAATCGGGAAATAAAGCCAAAATTTCATTTACTAATACCAGTTCCTCCCTTGCAACATGTTCCAGGCCCTTGTAAATCACAAGTTGCAGACAGTCATAGCTCAGCTTTTCTGAGGAGTAATTGCTCATGGGAGCAATCTTTTTTCCTAATCAGCTATGATGTATGACTTGACTTGAATCTTCTGGGGATTTCTGGCCATTGAAGAGGCTTTATGCCTGTGCTGCTGCACTTAATATTTTTCTTATAGGCAGTTTTTGTAGATTATTTGACAGTAATGTACTCTTGGACCTCTATCTTCATGTGACATGTGTGGAAGGTACCTAACAGGGCCTGCTCAGTCCTGGGGTGAATATGTCTCTATCCTGTTTTTTTTTTTAAATACACAGGATAGTGTATTTAATAATCATACACATAATACACACCTGAAGTGCTGCAGTGGTGGTGCTGGTGAATAGCTTAGTAGGAGTTATTGATATGCCACAAAAACCGCACTGTTGTTAGTGAACATTAGACTTGTACGCTGACAATTACAGGGAGTCTGAGGTTGGAACAAGTTTTTATTGACTTTGTGTTAGGTACAGAACAGTGCACCTTCAAATCTTGGTGCAGAATTTTTGTTATTACTGTTTTACCATTGAGCATTTTCTCCCGTAGATGCTTGCCCTGACATTTATCTTTCTCTTTTACAACTATGTAGTTCCATGCTATGGACACTTTGCACAAAAACGTCTATGACATTTCCAAGGCAATCTCTGCACTTGTGCCACAAGGTGGGCCAGTCCTATGCAGAGATGAGATGGAGGAGTGGTCTGCTTCAGAGGCAAACCTCTTTGAGGAAGCACTAGAAAAATATGGAAAAGATTTCACTGACATTCAGCAAGATTTTGTAAGTATATAAAATGAGGTCCCACATGGCGACCTGTTCTAATCAGTGACAGAGCTAGTTTACAGCTTGTCTAAATTGTGTTGGTTTTCTTCATGTTGAAGAAGAGGGCTTTGAACTGGAGCATGTGTCATGCTATATATTGGGGAAAGGAAGACCTCATGCTGATGACAGCCTGTTATACAGTCAGAATTTCAAATCACAGATGATAGCTTTTCCTTTAGAGACATTAATTTAAAATCATCTGCTCCACTACAGCTGAGGGAGGATTTAGGAAAGTGTTGTGACAGCCTCGCTGCTGTAGATTAATTTGTGTTTGAAGGAGAATAAGTATTGGGCCTTCTGAAACACGAAAATTTAGTCACTTAGTATAATGAGATTTCAGAAAGGGCCTTTTGGCATTTAAGAAGGGATCTTGGGCATCCAAGGGAAGTGTTGTGTAGTTTGTCCAAAGCTCTACCCTAGGTGCTCAGCATGCAGATTGAATGGAGCAAAATAAAGAGAGCCAGGTTTCACTGTATTGCTGTTTGAATCCTCTGGAACAAAACAAGTAGTTTTAGTGTTTCTTGTCCCATACTCTAATCTTTTAGACAGGGGGACTTGGCAACAGCCCAATAAACTGGTCCTGAAATCCTCGTGCTTCTCACACAGAGAACAAAGCTGGCAGGGCACAATTCTGTTAGTAGTTATTACCTTATTTCAATGAGCAAACTCCAGATCCAAGCAGATCAAAATTGTGATGGTGTTGCTGTGACTCTTACTCGAGTCTTTGCTGCTCACAGAGAGTCTGAGCCAGTGGGATTCCTTTCACATTGTGCCTCTCGAATTGTTTACTGTTGACCCAATGCAGCATGGAGATTACCTGTAACCTGCTCTACTTCTGCACTGGAAGAACTCTTTTGAAAGGGCATTTAATTTAACGTGAGTTCCATGTGCATCTAATGCCCTCAAGAGATTCAGACTGTCTTTTTTTGTTAGGAGGGTTAGTAGTTGCAAGACACTGATAGAAGCTGTCGGAGAAGTCGTGAATTTTCAGTGAGGCTGTGTGCCAGTTCCCTGCAATGACTGCTGCTTTCTTTATGTCCCTAGCTCCCATGGAAGTCCTTAACAAGCATAATAGAATATTACTATATGTGGAAAACTACAGACAGATATGTTCAACAGGTAAGAGAGTCAGAATCACATATTTCTGTCTAATGAGAGATGTTTTTCTTACTTTTGAAACCAAATGTTGTTTCATTCTCGCTTTTGGGGTTCAGCCTTTCCAGTAAGTGGGTTCTGTAATGATGTGAAGCACTGAACAATCTCTTGTCACTAAATTGATCAGCCATTCTGTGGATGCAAACATGTAGCATTGGCATTTGTGCTTTCTTTTCATGTTTGCTTCCACTTTATTTGTTTGGAGCTTTCAAATGTCTGTTTAGGAATTCAGCAGTTTGGGGAAAGGAATACAGTTAATTTCTGCCTGTAGAGTTCAAGATCAGCATTAAGTTCAGCTTTGACTTTTTAGGGGCTGGGCAGTGCTGTACAACAGGCGCCCATGCTAATTCTCCATCTCTGTCTGCCCATGACTGATTGAGATGCACGGAGGCTCCTCCATGTAAGCATTGCAAGTGAGGTATTTGGGAAGCATTGATAGCTCAAATTCCCAGACTTGTTATACTTGAGAATCAACTTTGACTAGTGTTTACAATCATTTTTATCTCTACTTGTTTAAATACTAAGGCTGCTTGATTCCTGTAAAGAAAGCACAACGCAAGCAGCATGCAAAATGTTGCAGACTATTAGATGCTACTTATAATATTTAATAGGAAAATTAATTAAAAGAAGGGAGAAACTATAATAGATTTTTCAGTATAATTATTAGTTTTATGTTTAAGCACCTATTTGAAGTATTAGAAGAAATGGAATTACAAAAAAGTCCAGCCTTAACTTGCTTAATTGGAAATTCAGCCTATGATAAAGAGAAGATGCGTGAGGCATTGACTAGTATGCGGCATGTGTTATGTTTGGGCACCTTGGTTTGCAGTGTGATTTTTACCTTTTTCTTTGTGATTGGAACACCGTTTAAATTACAGACAGATCCTCTAGACAAATGAGAACTCTTTTTTGCATCAATTTTATATTTTTTATTAACAGCATCCTCATTCCAGCATTTCCCCAAGTTCATTCATTGGTATAAACTTTTGCTTCCAGTAAAAGAATAGGTGGTAAGACAGTGGGATGGTGATGGAAGCTGGCATGGTGGGGAAAAATGTGTTGAAGAAATGAGGTCATGGTCTTTCCTTCGCCATTGAACTGTGTATTGTTGATATAGTGAGTGCTGCTATACTCTCTGACTACAGCTGTTTAGGAGATGTACTCAGCTTGTTTTACAATCAGTATTTGTACTGAGAAGAATCCATTTATCTTCTGTCCTCCATATTAGTCATAAAAATCCATCTAGCAACATGGTAGGTGTCAGAAAAAGTGAGAACTTATGTGCTGGAAAGGCAAAACAACTGGAGAAACTGCCTTGATTAGGAAGTGGTTAAATTCTTTTGCTGTTTCTGCTTTCTTGAACTTCATTCTACATAGACAGAATTGGAGAGGGAATAGTTGCATGAAAGACTTTATTTGTTCTTGCAGCAATTAAAAAAAACGAACAAACCCACAGTTTACTACTGTTGTAGTATTCCTGTGTAGTGAGGTTTCTATCATGGTCGTACTGTATCTTACATGTTCTGCCCAATAGTGTTCCAGGGAGTGGGATTTGGGGAAAACTTCCATTTAGAGGCTCTACACTTAGTACGAGTGTAAGCCAAACAGGTAGAAATTGCAGTACAGAGATATCACATCAATTAAGTCTGAACTGAGCTGAAGACCTCATCTCAAATTCCCAGCTTGTACAAGCAAATAATACTATTAAACATTTATAAAAAGCCTGGGAGAGCTATCTATATATAACCACAAAGAAAGCATAGGGAGTTGTAGTTGAAATAATGGTGTATTACATTTATATTTTACTTCATGTGTGCAGAGTCTTTGGCAAAGCACATCCCTCACCACTTTTTCCATCTGTTTCTTCATACTGTTTTGTCTATGTAGATTCTTTCCTGACTCTAATACCACAAAATGATTCTGGGGCTAACAGCATTTTTGTACATGAGTATGCTAAGTAAGGATATGGAAAGTATGTATCCTAAATTGTTTCACTTTGACTTGTCCTCTTTCTAGGAGGATGATTAAATTATATTCCAAGGCTATATGCTATTGTCTTTAAAAAAATACTGGTCACTTGCTCATTCCTATAGAATCCTTGGCTGAATTAACATAAAAATGTCAATTTATAGTGTCTGTTTCTCAGAGTTATGCAACATAATAATGAAGTTCTTTGTCTTCAGCCAATTGCCTCCTTTGATGAAAAACAGTTGGGAACTGCTTACATCCTTCTGTATTTCCTTTGAGATTTTCTTGGACTGAGTAAGCATTGTCATAATCCTGAAGCAGAATTCATCTGTTTCTTGCCATTGAGGAAGCTAAATTTTTAGTTTACTTCACCAGAAGACCCTTTTTTGGAATTGAACAATAAGGTATCCATATGTTGGTATACCTAAGATCAAAAGGCTTAATACAGCACTTGCTTGTCTTGTGAGTAAGGTACTGTGATTGAGCATTTTGGAGCATGCACTTGGATCTCTTATTCAGTAATTTTTGTTTGGCTTCAGCTATACCACATTTTTGAAGGTTACCCAAGGTAATTAAGAATTCAGTCGTATCAAGAGATATACTGACCCTCCAAGAACAGAACTGCTAGAAGGATTAATTCTATTGCAATGTCAACACTGAATTTGTGGTCTGGTGCAGGCTTGTGAATGTCTGTCCAAAGTGATCCCGAGAGTTGTCCTGTCAAAGACACCCTTTCAGAGTTCTCTTGAAGAAAACAGGAGATGCATTCCAAATTCAGTATCCCGTGTCTCCTTTGAATGCATCCTTTTCTTGAGACAGATTTCCTGAATCAGTTCACAAGAGTATATATTTCTGATTCAGAAATGTTTGAAGTGGTATCCACTGAGTAACTGCTGTTTGGTGACTTTACTCAGAGATGTAAGAACTCTTTCAGAGTGGATCTGATGTTTGGATATGCCTACGTTTTCATCCAAAGTAAAAGTTGAGTTCTTACATAGTTGTGAATTCCAGGGTGATTTTTGATTTTCCTCCCCTCCCTGCCCCCCTCGATCCTCAAATTCTTCTGTTTTCATATCATGAGGGGAAGTTCTGAAAGCTTTAAAACATAACTCTTTATAACTGTTGAGATGCAGTTGAGAAGAGCATGAGGCATGGCAGTTAGCAGTGGCAGATGACTGAATTAGTCATATGCTTTTAGGTAATTGAAGGCTTTATTTTACTTTTTGAATTTTTATTTGCACTTGAGGACCGTATAACTTGATTGGAAAGATCAACTATCAATCTCTGCTGTGCTATTTTTTTATTGAAAAAGTCAAGGAATAGACAAGTTTTAAGGTACATATAGTTTTGAGAAGATACTAAAGAAAGTGGGAGTGCCCTTATATTTGGCTACATAAAGTAGGGAGCTTAAATAAAGTAGGGAGCTCTGGGTAAATCTTAATGACGATAGAAAACATCTTTATTAAGGGAAGCAAGCTCCCTTTGTACCTAGCCAAGAGCCGAGAATGACATCTTAATGTACTAGCCTTCATAAAGTTCTGTGTGCTAGCAAAGTAGAAACAACATCAAAGAAATGTTTTTTTGCATATGTAGTGCATTTTATCCCGAAACACCTCCTACACTAACGTTGGAACTATGGTAGTTTTGGCAAGCAGGAGACAGAGACCGTAGGTACCACACATCAGTACTCAGATGTGTTGCTGGAGCACAGGCAGCTGGAAACACTTCTTTCAAATGCTCATGGAGTAGCTAACTTTTCTGTCCTATCTCCCCTGCCCCCCAGCAGCACTTGTATGTTCAGAGTTTTGGAAAAGAATAAACTGTTTGAAAGTTCTCCTCTAAATCCAGAAAATTAAATTAGCCTTTCCTATCATAAAGGCTTAATGTTTAAGAATGTTTGAGGTGTCCCTGTGCTATTTACCAACCCATCTCTTGTGTTGTAGACTTTGAAACATCCCTTGTGTTTCTGGGTTTCTTCTGTTATTTCCTGTTTATAAATGTTCACTCTTTCTAAAATGACCATAAACAAGCTTAGTGGGTAGAATGAAAGATACCAAATCTACAGAGAAGATATATAAAGGACAGATGTTTGTACTAACTTAAATGTACAGTGCTTAGTATTTTAATCCCTTAGTCCCTGTGGGATAGACAAGTTGGTAATATCTCTCTTTTACAGATGGGGAAAATATGATGAGATAAATAAGAGGGTATACTTAAGATATATAAATAACTCAAAGACAAAAGATATCATTTAAGCCAAACTACTAGGGAAAATTTGCAAATGTTCAGGGCTTTCTTGTAGATGAGGACATTTCAGCACTGCATCAGACAACATTAAGAATTTATAGTGTAAATATGCTTCAAGCACAGATCAATTAATAACTGGTCAAGAACCTAGCAAAGCACTTTCTCTGTGAAGAGATTATTCTGAAATTATGCAGGACTACATTTCAGGCCCCTTTCTTTTGTACCTTCTGGTATCAGTCACTGTCAGAAAATAGGAAACTCATCATATCTTGTCTATTGATTGCCCACAGCATTAGGTACTTAGTGCAGAACCTCTTCTTATCCAGTCCATTGTGGTACCTTCTAAAAACCTTCAACTTTCCTGGTATCCTAGTTTGCAATAAAGGCGTATGCTGTATGTCATGCTCTGTGCTGATCCCCAGGCAGCTGTAAGAGAGGAGAGTATTGCTAGGTCCAGGTGCCTTATGACAGTTGTTAGTTCAGACTTTGCACCACGATCTTCAGTCACAAAGATCTGTGGTGTGAGGTTAACATTCATCACTAGTTTACTAAAATGTTGCTCAATGCCCTAAATTAAGCATGTCTCCAAGGGAAATGACTTTACATTGTGGATAGTAGAATATTTCAGCTGCTGGTAATACTTTGTGTTTGCATGAAGCTTTTGCATTCATAGATTTCCAAAACTGCCATGACATAATGAGTAGTATGGGTAGTCCCCTTGAGAGCTTTTGTCAAGCAAGTGGCGGCTTCCCCCACTGCCCAATCTAGAAATCTAGTGGAAAATATCACAAGCGGTTTTGTACCAGTGGAAGTTCCCTGAATTTCCTGCTTAGGTCTTAAGGAAACAGACGTTATACAAGTTTCATCAAGCAGTATTTCAAGCTGTTAATTGGTATCTGATGTTTATCAGTATCTGATATATCATGCAGGGCTGCATCAAAAGGAGTGTGACTAGCATGTTATAAGAGATGATTCTGCCCCTCTACTTTGCTCTTGTGAGACCCTACTTGGAATATTATGTGCGGTTCTGGTGTCCTCAAAATAAGGACATGGAGCCATTGGGATAAGTCCAGAGTAGGGCCACGAGGATGATCATGGGACTGGAACACCTCTTTTGTGAAAATGGGCTGAGAAAGTTGGAGCTATTCAGCCTGGAGAAGAGAAACTGTGTGGGCACATCAGCAACCTTCCAGTATCTGAAGGAGGACTACAAGGATGCTGGAGAGAGACTCTTTGTCAGGGACTGCAATGATAGGACAAAAGTTAATGAATTCAAACTTAAAACAGGAAAAGTTCAGGTTAGATATAAGGAAGTTCTCTACTGTGAGGGTGGTGAGGCACTGGCAAAGGTTGCCCAAAGAAGTGGTAAATGCTCCATCCCTGGCAGTGTTCAAGGCCAGGTTGGACACAGGGGCTTGGAGCAAGCTGCTCCAGTGGAAGGGGTC
>JBCJKH010055329.1:0-12814 GCA_039877255.1 Loriculus beryllinus | reverse complement strand
CCAAAGAAGTGGTAAGTGCTCCATCCCTGGCAGTGTTCAAGGCCAGGTTGTACACAGCCTTGGGCTACATTGTCTAGAGTGAGGTGTCCTGGCCCATGGCAGCGGGGATTGGAACTAGATGATCTTAAGGTCCTTTCCAACCCTAACTATTCTATGATTCTGTGTTGGACTTCCTTGTAATTCCTGGGGAGATAAGGATCTCTGTGACTGTTCATCAGTTGACGTAACTGCCATGGTAATCTGTGCTTGGAGAAAGACTACCTGTTTTCCAGTTCAGGCTGTGGGTGGAACAGCTTCCAGTTCTTGAGCTGAAAGGCATCTGAGCATGCGTTTTGTTGAAGGGTGACTTTTTTTTTGGGTGGTGCCTCTCTGCAGAGTTGAGGAGGAATGCTGGTGCAGTTTGGAAAGCCACTGTCATAGCACTTTTTGAGGCCCATCATTGGATGCTTTGGTTTCTCACAGATAGGGTAGTTTGAAAGTGTTTGAATTTGTGGTTTGTATTCAAAGGGAGAACTTTTTTAGTTTCATCACCAGTTTCCAGCAAAGCCTGTATTACTGATTCTTCCAAGTCTATATGATTCATCAGGATCTGGAAAACTTGCCTACACCAGGAGAAGGAAGTCAGCTTTTGAATGCAGCACTGTGAAGGTGTATCCATAGTGTCAGGATAGCTTTCAGAAGTTCTGCTTTCTCAGCCCTTGTTCTCTTCTCTGAAAACTTCATTCCTTGATTTCTAAGATAGGTTGACTTATTTGCAGAAGGAAAGAGGGGAATTCTTAATGAGTCTAGGGAGCTTTGGTGAGAAACTGTCAGACTGTCAAATGTAAAATCCTTGCTTAAGCCTGTCCTTCTGATCAGAGCAAGCTTTATGCTAATGAGAAACTTTTTTCTTCTGTGTGCTCATTGTGACCCTGTTAAAATGTTTGTCCATTCCTCAGTGACACATTCTTCAGTTTTACCACATTTTTCTGATGCTTACTGTTCCTATGAAGATACAAAATTCAGCTTTCAGTTATTTTCCTACACTACAGCTTGAGGCTGCTGCATAGGAAATGCTAAGTTAACCTGTTTGTCTAAGATATCACCATGCTGCTGGTTTGTCTGGAAACCGTTGTGGGTTTATGCAGACTGGTGTTACCAGCATGGATATTGAAGAGCATGGCCTGTGCAGGAGATCAGACTAGAGGCCTGCAGAGGTTCACCCTAAATTAATTTAGGTTATGTAATAAAGGGGCAACTTGAGAATGTCTCTTTTTAAATGGTGTGAAGGTTTGAGTTATGAAAGAGATTCTTGCCAGTTAGTAAAGCTTATGCTAGTTGCACACCTCTGACATGTTCTTGTGGACTATCAGCAAGTTCACAGCTGTAGCTACATGAAAGAAAGGAGCAGAGCTATTCTGGGGGTATTTTCTCCATCCCATTGAAAAGATGCTCTGATCCGTTGGTACAGAAATGTGGACAGAAGTTAATGGATGGTTTTACTGAAGTAGGGCCACATAAAGAGACAAATGGTGTGTACTGTGTCCTCATGCTCTGAAATTCTACTTCTTATATACATTCATAACACGTCTGTGTTAATGTTCCTTAATGTCCTGGCGGTGGTTTTCATTAGGGGCCTTACTAACTTTTAAAGAAAATCTCATGAGTCACTTGGTCTTCAGAAGTGAGGATAGTCAACAAGAGTCGTCCTTGAAATGGTTCAGCTGTTGGGTGGATGTGATGAAGAGGGTACATAAAGATACCTATTATTGTCCAGTTGGTGAATGTTGTCATGGAGAACAGACAGACTGATATGTCAGATCTTCCTCTTCAGCTAAAAAAAAAATGTGGAGATTGTGGCAGAAACAGTGCATGAATGTGTATTGAAGTGAACAGGAATTAAAAGTTTGTCCATATAAGCAGTAGATTGTCATCGCTGACTTTTTGAAAAGCTGTATACAGAGTTATCTGATGCTCACAGTTGTTTTCAGAGGATGCTTTCCTGTTGGAAAAGGATTTTGTGGTAGCTGCTTAGTGAAGGGAGAACTTCATTGTACCTTTATAAGTGCTAAAGTTTTACCTGGGAGTTAAGTAATATACCAGTAAAAATATTGCTTATTTTATTTTTAATTTAACTTTCTTTGTTCTTATTTTCTTTTTAAAGAAACGATTGAAAGCAGCAGAAGCAGAAAGCAAACTAAAACAAGTGTATATACCCAACTAGTAAGTATCTCTTTGTATTGTTTTGGTTTCTATTTCATTGTAGAGGGTTTGGTGTAGCAGTTTCAATGGCCTGCCAGTATTATATATTTGAGAGACACAGTTATTTGGTCAACTATTAAATTAGGTTACCAGTATAATGGACTTTATGCTGATGCTTGAATTCCTTTTTATTTTAGCTGAGTTAATGCCAACAACCCTGATGCTAATAAAGAGCTGTCTGCCCTGTGGAAGAAAACATGATAGCTTTGGTAATTCAGAGCTGGCTAGAACAAAGCAGCATTCCTCCCAGTATACTTGTGCTGCTGCTTATGTGTATGTAAAAGGCAAAGCTGTTCCCACGTGCTGACCTTACTCTGTGTTCCAGAAGTGAATTTCCTTAATGTACAGCAGAGGACTTTCCCTTTCGGGCTTTCCTGGTTAGGATGGTGTGCTGTCATGTTGCTCATTTTCTTCATCCTGTATAATGTTCCCATCATGAAGCAGTCATTACGTGTCTTCTGATTTTTATTTTATACCAACTGGGAGTTGGGGACTTGCTAGCAGGTCAGCATGGTTGTGAATAAAAGGGTAGGTAATTAACTGCTTGATAATACCTCTGTTTTTTCTTCATTTTTGTCATCAGTGGATCGGTGATATGGTTCTTTCACAATATGTGGTTGTTTCATAACATAAAATATATATATAGATTGTATGTAGAAATATATTAAAAATAATACATACAGGTGTATAAATTCTTATGAAAGTGTTCCCTCTGTTGCTTATCTTCTGCATAATCCAGTGCAGAATTTAAAATCTCCTCTGTCATTTTTTCTTTTCAGCTTTCACTCCAGATACATTCCCATGTGTATTATCCCCAATAACTCCTTCACCCTTTAACACAGTCTCCTTTCAAATATTTCTAAACTTCTACCATGTGTTCCAGTACTTAAAAGAAAGCCAAGTTTCATGTATTTAGCTTGCAAGACCATCCCTTTTGAAAATCAAGGATCCCTGGTTTCCTTTTTGCTTTGAAATATGTCAATATCTCTCAGGTGAATTTGCTAAAAATTAGATGTAATATTCAGAGTGAAGCCAAATAGATTTCTTGTCATGCAGTTTTTCAACAGTATTGCTGTTGTGCATGGTGGTACTCTGCAGGGGGACACTGGACATCAAATTAAACATGAATTCACAATGTGATAAGCTTGTAAAGCAAAAGCCAATATAATTGAGACTGCAGATGCAAAAGCATATTGCAGATGAGAGGGGCTGGTAGTCTTGCTTTTGCTTTTGGATTATAATGTATGTAGGTCGGGCTCTGTATTTGAAAGGTTATGATGCTTATTTGATAATGGCTGTCTGGAGTGGTATCCCTCAACACTGTAATCTCAGGAAGATAGCTCTGGAGAATATAATCAAATCAACAACTTATTTCTACTTCAGGAAGACTTCTGTCTCTGCCTCTTCTTGTCTATGGCCTTGATTTCCAGTCACAGTTGATTTTGTGAGTGTTATACCTTAACTAACGTATTGTTTAATTGATACGATGGATGTCAAATTTTCCTCCTCTTTCAATATCCATGCCTGTGTCTCTGGCTGTGAGGGCTGATAGGACACTTGTTTGTTCCTGTGATGTTAACAGGAAAATTGGGAGGAGAAGAGAGGAGCAGGATAAGAGAAACAATAGACGCAGTCTTGAAAACTTATTTCTCACGTCTCATGTCACATACATTTTATACAGTTAAAAAGTAGCAGGTCAAACTGAGGCTTTCAAGTTGGTATTTTTTAACTTGAGGCTGCGGCCCAAATTTTCAATGTGGGTAACTGAAGCATGGAGAATCCTTCCAAGAACAGCGCTGGTTTTGAGACAGACATCTGTAGCTGATGTCATTGAACAGTGTTTGGATGTGTGGCTTTGTAATGCGTTCCTTAGATTGGAAAGCACTGTTTTATAACTTGCTGGTGAAAGGAGAAGGCATAAAATCAATTGAATTGTGATTTTAGGAAATATGGGGGGGAAGAATAAGTTATTTTCTGTAGGAATTTCTCTGTCAGTAGGAGAGGTGTTAAATAGAGCAGCCAGCAGAAACCCCAGTGCACAGAGATTGCATGTTCTCACATGCTTCATCCTGCCATTCATTAGCATGAATGTGGAACTCGGAGACCTTTCTTGTTGCAGGTGTAGTCTCCATCTCTTTCTCCTTCTGTGTACCCAAACATAATCGTCAAGCTCTTGTGGAAGTCATATTCTCATTTTATTAATCTTATGGGCATCATATGTACTAGTTACTTTCTTCTTTTTGGTGACGGTCTGGTTGCAAAGCTGTTGCATTTGGGGATTATGACATCTGCAGATCGTGACAGCAGAGGCATACAATCTTGTGTGGCTTTTCTCTCTTTTGCTTTGATCTAAGTGATCCCAGAAGGAGTCAGAACAGAAAGGGAAGCATGAAGTGCTCCATGCAATCCCTAATCTCCAAAATGTATTGATGTAAATAATGCGAATTTTAAATGTACATCTGTAAATGTAAATTAGTATGTTCTACTACAGAATTTATCTGAGAATCTCAAAGCACTTTGATAAGCTGCAAGCGCTGCCTTGTAAATGTTTGTAAAGTAGATAAATATTATTCTCCCTACCCTGCCTCTTTTTTTAGGTGAATAAGGAGACAGGGAGACTAAGTCAAAGCTTTGGATGAATACAAAGGGCCATTGATTAACAAGCTGAAGATAGTTTCCTTATCTGGTTCTTGGTCATCCTCTGCCTGAGGAGCCAGACTTTTCCTTCCCTGCAAAGTGTATTGCAGCACAGAAAACTTAAAGTTGTGGCAGTGTTCTTTCTTCTGTGGCTGTGCTATTTAAAATGGTGATCATTAACATTTTGTTGAAGACAGCTTCTGATTTTCAAGAAGTAGCAGTTGTAGGCCTGTTCTTAGAAGTGGATACTTACAGTAGCCTGGAGAGTTGTGATGAGAATTTGCTTTTGCTGTCTGGATAAGGAATCCAGACACTTACATTAGATGCCTAGTGCTACAAGGCATAAATATTCCTCACAAAGGATTTAAAGTTGTACTTATTTCTGAGGCTTTATTTGTTAATTGTTCTGTTGCATCTGGCACCACTGTGGTTTTGTCAGTAACAGGATGGTGTTGAGTTTATAGTTATTTTTAACAACTGAAATTTTATCACTCTGCTGTGCATTGCATGCTTGTCAGTCATATAGAGAAGGGATTTCAGTCTTCTGTGTGACTTAGGATTGTCTTCAGTTTGGGTTTTCTGGGACAGGGTCTTCAGTCCATGATGGCTGGCTTCCAGTGCCTTCTTTCTGCATGTGCTTTATCTGTCACCTTAATCTCTTAAATTGAGACTGATCTCCTCCAGAATACAGCCCAGAAATTTGTACTTGGTGATCCCTGTTCTAGCATAACTGACTGCTCCATTACAATTGAAACCCATTTAAGAGACTTCCATTTCTTGATGTAAGAACTGGAAATGATAGCTTACCACACATCATCAGTATTTTTCCTACCTTATTTGCATCTTTCACTTCAGCTTCATTAATTGCTTAATGATTCATCCAGTTATTCATCTAATTCTCTTGTTAATAGCTGTAGCAGGCTTTAGCGATATCAGATAAGTTTAATTAACATATCATCAACAATTAAGAGCTTTTTTTCTTCCCATATGTTGAAAGCATTAGCTGCTTGAATTTTATTGTTATTGCCCCTGTGAAACTTGACCTTAGTTTTGGAGCAGGACGCTTTCTGGTGCTTGTTGCAGCTACATTAATTGTAGTGTTCCAGAAATTCTAAAGTGAAGTTACTGCCACAAATACAGCATGCATCTCATGGTGATCAGCATGATTTAGTGATCAGCTTTCACCTGTCTATCCCTTTCTCTTGTGCTTGAAGTACAAATTTGATAAGGGCTGTAGAAAGCACAATGGAGTCAGGCCATCACCCTCCTTTCTGCGTGAGATCTTAGTACTTTGAGTGTGCATGCCAACGTGTGCAGTCCTGTTCTCAGACTTATTGTTTACATCCCTTCCTGGCGTGCTGCTCAAAAATCCAAAACATTTGTTGTGCTTTACCGATGGATTTCAGACTCCTTTGCTGTCTTTCTGGGAGGATAGATCCATGTATAGAAGGGAAAGTGTGCCTGATGTTCAGCTGTAAGACCTTTATTTTACTTGCTTCAGTCATTTGCTCTATGAGCAACACTGCTTGTAACAGTGTTCATCTGTGAGGACTGTTTGTTTTGCAGCATCTTGATAATGTTTGCACATGGAGCTTGCTGGTGAATCATTGGTGAAAGTTCTTCTGCAGCAGGTTACTATAGTGACATCCCGGAGTCACTATAACGCTGGGAAGCATGAATGTACCCTCTTTCAACTTTCCCTTTGTTAAACACGTCTGCAGATCTCCTGCCATCTGTGTATCAGAACTTTGTGCCATTCTAATAAACACCCCAAAACACTTTATATGAGCCAGGCAAATTAATAAGCAAAAGGAGATGAAAACCTAGTCAGGCTTGTTAATCTAAAGGCCTTCCCCTCCCTCTCTTCTCTGCTTCTATGGGCTGTGTATGGACTGCTTAGTGTACTGAAGGAACAAACTATACAGTGGTTTTGTGCTGCTTAGCCTCCTCAGCTTTCTCTTCTGCAGAAAGGCCCTGAACTTTACAGCAAGGAGCATCATCAGGACACTGTCACAAGTTTTTCCTGGACTGGGGAAATTCTCTCTTACCTCCGTATGTGACTCTTTTAGGACATACACTGCAGAATGTATTTTGTCTCTGTAGAAGTGGAGCTTAACTGAGCTCTGTATTTCAGTCCCTGATCAGACATTTTCAGATGAGAAGTGTGATCTTCTGGCTTCCAGGGCAGTGTAAGCTTTCTAGAGGCATTTGGGTTTGTTCTGGAGCTGGGAGTGACAGTTGTCTTTGGAATTCAGTCACTTGGAACTCCTTAGCTTTCAGGGGTCATTGCTGTGAACATGAAACTTAATATTGATGCCCCATTAGAAAGATATTAATTTGGCCGTATTCCCACAATGCGGGTTTTTGCAGCTCTAACCAGGGTGTATTAACCAGGTTAAGTATTCTGGGTCATTGAAATCACTGTGACTCATATGTCAGTGTGCAACTGATATGTAAGAAAATGTGGTTTCAGAAAATCATTTTAAGATATTTCTGCTTGAATAACTGGATTCTATATCATGAATTTATTGGTTAGAATTAAAAGGAATATGTCTACTTCCTTTAGTCTTCAGGTAAGAGAATATGAGGGGGAAATGTAACTGGCACTACCATTTGGACTTGTGTTCAGAAGTTGTCACCAGAGGCTGTCTACATTTTGTTGTTTCTATAAACTGAGCTCCTAACAGCACCTGGGAATCCTGGTGTGTTTTATAAGCTCCTTGTTTATTCTTGTCTGAAACTTTTCATGTGGCTTCTCCCATTTTCCTCCATTCCCCAGAAATCCTGTCACTGCAATACCAAATCTCTATCAGTCTTGTTCCCTCAGTTGGCAAGGATTTTTTGAATGCCTCCTTTTCCCTCTTGGATACCTCTTCCCCTGCAGAGACTTTGTACCATGCCATGCTGCTCCCTATGCCAAGGGTTTGTTTGCCCTTCCATTATCTGCTCCTGCCAGTAGCTTTTTTTTTTTCCTCCCAAGTCAACATTTTTAAGAGTGTTATAGTGATGAGCTGAGGTGATTCAGGTGTTGTTATATTGAAATGTATTGGTGACAGCCATCAATGCATTTCTGCATTTCTTGTTGTGCGGATGTCAAGCTTTCAGACTTCTTGTGTTTAGTAGAAATGTAAATGTTTTCTATTAAAAGCAAAGACCATAGCTTAAGACTTGTCAGAAGGCTCATATTCATGAAAATCTGTGTATACGCTAGGTCCGAAGATTTTGCCCAGTGGGTTGGGTGTCCTTGTGCAAACTGTGGCTACAAGATGCAAACCTTTGCAGTAAGACAATGTGGAAATATTTGTGACTGCATCTAGGGTTATATTTCCCCCAGTAAGGCAAGGGCTGCTCTTTCTCTGCCTGCCTCTCCTGCTGCATCCCCCCAGCCTTCTTTTTGGAAAATGTCCCTCATGTTGAGGACTGTGAGAAGTGTGGAGGTGAGATCCTTTTGTTACCTAAACTAGAATGTCTGGAATAGTAAGATGCCTACATGGCCTCACTGGTTAATTGTTTTTAAATGGGTTTGGACTCCTGAAAGTGACATCTAACTGTCATTATAGTTAGTTTTATTATCGGTGTTATATAAATGTTGTCAGAGACAGTGTGTTCACAGAAGTGAGATTGCTGGTAAGCACAGTGTGTTCTGAAAGCCACGTGATGAATGAAATCTGAATTTTCAAATATTTTGGGCCATACTTTTGAAAGTCAAGTAGGAAATTGCATGCCTCAATTAATGTTTGTCCTTCTTTTTGCTTTAAGTAACAAGCCAAACCCCAACCAGATCAATGTAAATAATGTCAAACCAGGAGTGGTGAATGGTACTGGAGTACAGGCACAGAACACGGGAGCAGGACGGGCTTGTGAAAGCTGTTACAGTAAGTGATGTGCCAGTATGGCAGTTGTTCGTAGAGAGTGTGTGCTGTGTTGCAAACAGTAAAGTAAAAGTTGTGTTGTGTGGAGGGTGGGAGAGAAGGCTTTGGAAGGGTTGCAGTACAAAATTTGATATTGCAGCATTTAAGCAAAAGTTTTGTTTGACTTATTGGTGTTACATTTGTAGATAGAATTATGAAGTACTAAAGGGAGAGTTAGTAAATGTTCTACATAATTGCAAATAGCTGTTGAGCAAAGACTTGAATCACCAAGGTGTGAATTTGTCTTATTTTTTAGTAGATTTCAAAATATATATCATTATAATAATATGAAAATAATTGTATTTGGTCTACTGCCTTATATTAATACACTGAGTTCTAATGATTGTGCTCATTTATGGGGAGCCTTTAGATATGCTGGGATGTAGGACTGTATGAGAAGTCAAGTCACAGATTTCATATATTCTTTAGTCATAGAATTAATGTATGGGGTATTCCTGAAGACAATTTCCCTCTCTCCTATGCTCTGCAGAAATTTTTGTCTACCAGTCTTGCAAAATGAGAGCTTTCAGCTTCATTGGCAGGAAAATTTCCTGTCCTACTGGTTGTTTTTTCTGTTCGTGTTTTAAAAGGAGTTTGTATGTGTAATTAATTCTGCTGAAATCACAAGTATCTGTAACAGTGGTGATGACTGTGAAGCCATCATCATTTTTTTAAGGTTTGTTTGAGCTTTGCACTGTCTGTGTGTGGGTTTTCTTTTGTGATGGTTCTAAAGAGAATAAGCTCTGAAAAGTGATCCTGTTTAAGGATATATATAATTTCCACCTTTGTTATCTCTAGCCACACAGTCTTACCAGTGGTATTCTTGGGGTCCCCCTAACATGCAGTGTCGCCTCTGTGCATCCTGTTGGACCTACTGGAAGAAATACGGTGGCTTGAAAATGCCAACACGGTTAGATGGGGAGAGACCAGGACCAAACCGCAATAATTTGGTAGGTATTTGCAAAGCAGACTGCTTGGTGCTTTTGCCTGGACAGCAGGGTATTATGATATCTAAGTACTTGTTCTCTGTTCTTAAATATTTAACAGCAAAAAGGATGCCTTCAGCCTCCATTGTTATCCTTGGGTTTGATATTTCATGTCTTGCAAAAGTTGGCAATTTAACTTCAGCTGTAACTAATTTGTTGCCAAGTACTAACCTAAGGAAAGAAAAATCAACCAGAATTTGTTTAGCAAACTAGGCATCAAATGCGTGGGATATGAAATGCCAGCCAGTGTTTCTGGTATTCAGTTTCCATGATTTTTGCTGTAGGGGAAAGAGGACTTTTTTTTTCCCATCAAGGAATTCATTATTTCCTGAAACCTGTTCCCTTTCCCAAGGCACATTTAAAATTAGATACCCAAATAGCTAGTGGCTTTTTAGAGATCCCGTATCTTGTTTTTCTACCTCTTTTATTAATGCCCTTCCCTTTTGGATAGCTTTATGTAGGTATTGTATGAGCTGCTTCTGTTTAATTTTTCCCCTTTTATTTAAAAACCAAAATTCTCAGAGTTTCTCTGAATTTGGTGGAAGGTCAATCTGGAAGCATCATACATTGAGCTGATTGGAAAAAGTAGCTGCATCACATGGACAGAAAGGATAGTGCACACGGAACTTGGGTCTTAGATTGGTTTCTTTCCTCTCTCTTAGTCTTTGCTATCATTCCCTTTCTATACTATTTCTTTTGTTTAACCTCTCTCCTTTCCAGGCTTCTGTTTACCCTCTGAAGCTACCTAATTGCTGCAATAACTGCCAGGTTTTACCGGCCCTGTACCTCTTGTTTGTTAATTTACAAGTATGTAAATATTCAGAGAAGGGAAAGCCTTGTTCTCCCCAAACTGAAATTTCTTCCTGTTTTCCAGCTGTGGGGAGATCTGAGATAACAAGAAAGTACTTTCATTATTTTATTGGTTGACTTGTTGCTTTCATGAAGAATATACTGCTTTGGCTCTCTGTAGTTCATAAATTACTTTCAGTAGTATTCTTTATTACAAACAGTGAATATTTGATAACTCTGTAAATGCATTCATACAATTCAGAGGAAAAATTAAACCAGAAATACCTGAAACTTTGAGACTAAATCATTCTCGCATGCTGTAAGCTTGCTTTGGGAAGTGAGTTTGTGATGTATATTTTAGCCATGCAGCTGTTTTCTGATTTTTCCTTTCCCTCTTACAAATGATTTCCTATAAGGAGTTTGCGTTCTATGTGCAGAGCAACTCTTAAGCACCCAAAGTTGGAGGGTGTATTGACTCTATAAACACGAACACATATGATAGCATCAGATAACTTCTTCACATCTGGCTTTTGGATCCCTGCTTTAAAAATTGATACAACACAGAAATAAATACTTCTCCTGTGAAGAGAAAATGTATACCTGCTTTTGAGATGTTTTGGAAGAAAATGCCAAATGTTGATGGGTGAGATTTGGGAAATGGGGAATAGCTGGGCTGAAAATACTGTTTCTGTTCTAATGTCTGAATCAGTAGCTGATTTTATATGATACTTTCTGTTCTTTTGCTAATAATTATTTTTTGGAAACGATATTCATCTTTCTTTTTCAGAGTCCTCATGGTGTGCCAGTACGAAACAGTGGGAGTCCCAAGTTTGCTATGAAGACACGACAAGCCTTCTATCTCCACACAACAAAACTGACAAGAATTGCCAGACGTTTATGTCGAGATATCTTGCGCCCTTGGCATGCTGCAAGACATCCCTATTTGCCTATTAACAGTGCAGCAATCAAAGCAGAATGTGAGTGGTGATGCAGCTGGGACCTACTTGCAGAGGAGCCCTTTTGTGGTTCCTTTCCTATAAAGTTTGAGTTGTGACTTCCTGAGATACTCTCTTTTAAATACCTAGTGGTTTCACAAAATGTAGCTGTGTTGGAGGGGTTCTTACTGATTATAGGCTAGACAAATAAGGTTGAGAATTCATGAGCTGCCATTTTAAGATATTCATGTTTGCTGTTACGTTTAGCATTCTCCTGCATTTGTGTCCTGTTGCCAAGACATGCTTGCAACCTGTAAAATTCCTTTGTAATCGGAAAGCTCTTCAGGACACTTGAGTTATTAATTTAATTTTGCTATAATATCTCAATGTCTTTGAGCTCTAATGATTTTTCTTCATTTTACAGGCACAGCACGTTTACCTGAGGCATCGGAAAACCCATTGCTATTAAAACAAGTGGTTCGAAAGCCTTTAGAAGCAGTACTCCGGTATTTAGGTACTAAACCAGCCCAAATACCACCAAGCACACAAACCCCCAACCAAACCAAAAACCCTACTAGCTAATTCTGCTGACCGTTTGGTTCCAGATTTAGATGCTGGTTCTGCATAAGAAAAGAAAACAGAACATTAAAACCTTCCCGTTAACTTGTCCTTTTTTTTCTTTTCCTGCTTTAATTTGATAGACCTAGCGCCTCAGCAGTCCTCTCTGATCTCATGGCACTGTACCAGAATTTCAAGTGAAGGGAGGAATGTGTTTGCTGTGGCTTCTGATTTATGTGGGGACAAGTTACTATCTGCTAATGGAGGCACAAACATTGTGTTCTGGGAACAGTTGGTCAGTTCACTGTTCCAATTTTTGGGCTGTCTGGAGACAGTTCCTACCTAGAGTTGGGTTCTCCAAGAAGCCTCGTGGTTTAGTACAGCACTGACTCCCGCAGTTCATCAGTCAGTTGCTGGCTGTCCTGTGCTGGAGCTAGGCAAGGGGACTATACTTCCATTTTTTGCTTTCTTTGTAGTTGTTTTGTTCAGGTTTTTTGTTTGCAGTTTTGTTGTTTGGTGGGTTTTTGTTACAGTTTTGAGGACCTGGGCCTCATCAGCTGACCTGTGGGGAAGTACTGAGTAGCACTGTCCAGAAACTTTGTGTATCTTTGAGGTTCTGGAGGCATCTGAGGTGATGCTATGTGACAGGCCAGCTTTGACTACAAATGAGTGCAAAATCATTTTCCTCAGTGTTGCTGGTTGCTAGTGTTACACTGGAAACACATCTGAGGTTGTTGCAGTCTTAACCTGATTCTGA
>JBCJKH010055328.1:20032-34993 GCA_039877255.1 Loriculus beryllinus | reverse complement strand
CCCCTGCCATGGGTAGGGACACCTCACACTAAACCATGCCACCCAAGACTCCATCCAAGCTGGTGTTGAACACCCCCGGGGATGGAGCACTCACAACTTCCTTGGGCAACCCATTCCAGTGTTTCCCCACCCTCCCAGTAAAGAACTTCTTCCTTGCATCTAACCTGAACTTCCCCTATTTAAGTTTGAACTCATTACCCCTTACCACTACAGCTGAATGCAAAGCTCCTGAACTGTCATAGAATGAAGATCAAATTTCTGAGATGTTGCATTGAACCTGCACTGATTATGCGTTTCATGTTGACCTGAGTTTATTCCTGGTTTTCATACATGGTTTGTTTATTCCAAGGAATAAATGGTATCTGCTTTTAAGTACATACAAACACTAAATATTTTGCCAGGAGCTGTAACCTAACAGAGCTCTTGGTCTGTGGAATGGATGTTTATTTCATGCAAAATATGCTGTGTTTGGCTACCAGATTTGTTCTTTATATTGTATAACACAAGTGTGTCTTTTTCCTTTAGATTTTACGTCCTCTTTCATATACTACTTGTTTAAGTTTTTCCAAGGGTTTCTAATACTCAGTTTCCAGCGTTCTTTATTCCATGAAGTGAATATGGAATGCAGGTGAAACAAAATCAGTATTACCCATTCTCTTTCTCAAAATTACTACTAAAGAAAACTAAATATAAGTAACACATCTGCATTTCTCCAAAATATATGGTGCTGCATAGCAACAAAGCACATCTGGATTCAAACTGTAGCCCAGTAGTTGCAGGGTCATGATGTTCAGAGCTCCATGAAAAGATATTTTTGGCACTGAAAAGCTGTTGATTCCTACTATATTCTTTAATTTCACTACATGCTATCGCCCCTGCTAAGAATACAGTTACTAGGAAACACTTCTGCACATTTATGCAGAAGTCCAGCAATACTTGAATGCTTAAAATGCTCAATATTTTATAAGGTTCCAAGATTTCCTCATACTTTCCAGAGGAGAAATTACATCTTATGGTATTTTTAGTCCTCAGATTCTCCTGTTTCCGTCTTTGTAAATGTCTTTAGCCAAAGCACGTCCTTTTGATGCCTCGATGTTTTGTTCAATGAAGAATATGGCATTTTGTTCAAAATGTCCCTGAAATTTTGCGAATTTATTTTGAGTTTGCTATCTTTAGAAAAACTTTAGGTTATGCTTCCTTGTTCCTGGAGAAAGTCTAAATAATTCACTTAGAAAAGGTATCCATTTTGCTTCTGTGGATCTTTATATTCTGAAAAGTGAATGTTTCACCACTTAGAGAACATTGGCACTTGGGTTTTTGTTTGTGTTGATTTTAGTTTGGTTTAGTTCCCTCCCCCCTCACACCCCAGGATGTGAAGGACAGGTTGTAGTTATTGCTGGTATTTATCTAATTCTCAATTGACTCTTTCTTTGCAGCTTTGCTCTGTCAGATGAAGCATATAGATCTTTAAGGGACCAGGACAAAGACCAGTGCATCCTTATCACAGGAGAGAGTGGAGCTGGGAAAACAGGTAATAAGCAGTTTTGATATTAAGAAACACTGAGAGTTGTTCAGAGTCTTGCAAAGCGATGCTAGAGTCTGCAAGAGTTGAGAGATACCTGTGTCTTTTTGTGTCTAGTAATTGCAGGAGATGAATGCTGTCAGGCTTGTTGGTGTAGATGTGAACTTAGATAAACTACTGTTTTTCACATAGTCACCATGATGCCATCCTATTGCATGTTAGTACAGTGTCCTCATCCGTATGCAGAGTCATACAAAAGTAATGCTGGTTTGTGAGGAGAGTATTGCAAGGCCAGAAAACTTTCAGGCTCTCCCTGTGGGAAACATGGAGAAAACTGGATGCTCGTGGCCTTCTAGGCTGGAAGACAATCCTTTGATAGTTTTTCATATCTTTTAATAAATACAGGCATTTAAACTGGATTATGCTATTTATCCAAGGAAAATAAATAATAATAGCTGATTACTTTGGCAATTTCATCAGTGTTTAGCATGCTGTGCTCAGCTGCAATTCTGAGATTGGTTTAGGTACCAGAACACTGTTTCTCAGGCAAACCTGAAATTGCCTTGAAAATGACTGCTAACTTTTAAAATGGAATGGCAGAAATCAAGTAAGGATTGCATAACTGCCTTAGAAAGGAAAGAAGCCAGTTATTTTCTGAAATAACAGTTTAAAGCTGAGGTGACTTGCAAAAGCCACAGCGGGTGTGAACGCATACATCTGTTCCATGTAATTTAAGAGATTTTTCCTTTGAATCTGAGAAATGTGAAGCTTTTTATGCTTATACTGAGGAAGACTTAAAGGAGATTCTTTCCAAGCCTTTTGTGAAAATGTAAAGCATAAGCTTTGTCTTTGTCTGATTAGTAACATCCAATTGAGAAGGCTTGAAATATAATCTTGTAATATAATCCTTTTCTTTTCAGTTCAATAACATGAAAACACATGTGTGTTCAGTGGAAGTCTATTAAAATAATCAAGTTCCTGTAATATGATTGCTAGAGATTCTGTTTAAGAGTACAGACTTTAGAAAGGAGTTCAGTGCTGGTATTGCTGTGAGTTTCGAAGTTCTCTACTTACAGAGAACATTCTGGTAGATTTAGATTTGTATAGAAATTGTGACTCTTCTGTAATTTTCATAGCCATATGGGGCATAATATGAATTATTCCTTCTTCAGAAAGGTAAGTACAGAATAATACCTGGTTTGAAATTCAAGTCAATCATCAGCTCAGAATGTGTGCTATTCCGTCTCTGGCATTTGATGTAACTACTGTTGCTGAAATGGGGCTATTAACTGAAAAGTCAGGTTTTCACTGACATAAAAAAGGGAGTTAAAGGAGGAGGGAAGAAGTTCCTGGAGCTGAGGAAACAAACTTCTTAGTACAGATCCTATTTAACTCTGGTTTAGATTTTGGAAGCCAGAATGTTTGGTATATTTGGGATGGAAGAATTGGGTTTTTTAATTATTATTTGTTTCTAATGTTGTTCTTGTTTTGCTACATGTTTGTATGCTAATTGGTAGTAATGTTGTGCAAGAAAACATGGCACATTACCTGAATGAGTGGTGTCTTTAAATGTTTTTCTATGTTAAGGTGATGATTCCCTTCCTGGTGTCTTTTCTGCATCAAACACAGCTCCTAATGCAGGACAGAGCCATTATTTTCTCTCAGTGATGTTTGAAGTCTATCTTGAAGTCACTATGTATTGTCCTAATCCATGTTATTTTGTAATAGCTTATTTGCTGCTTCAGTGCGTGCTTCTCTCAGTGGCTGAGTAGCTCTACTTAAAGGTGTTGCCTGTTTTAGGAAATACTTCAAATAATTTGGTACTTCCAAATCCATTTCTGAAGGAAATGGTTTCTTAAAAGTGAGAGCTGGATTTGAGGCACAATTATAGGAGATGCGAGGCCTTATGGGCACCTCTGTAGTTCTTGTTCCCTGCTTGCTCCCTGTGTTGCAGGCTTGCTCAGTTTCCTCTGCAATGTGGGAAAGTAATTTAACACTGGGAAACAAATTTCATTAAAAAGGAAAGAATCAAAATCCAAGGCATAACTTCTTGTTTGTCAGTTCTTTTCTGAAACGAAACCCTTAAATTTGTAATAGATCTCTGAAGAGCAAGTAATGGGTGTTTTTTATGACCACTGCCTTGAGTTGGTTGGGATTCCAGCTGTTGGTAATTACATTGTATGTCATCGGATGTTGCCTCAAATTTCACTCTCTTGCATCATACTAAACATTACAGGCTGTTTATAAACAGAATCCATTCTCAGCTGCTCTCTGTCATGATGAGCGAAAACGTTAAGGGTTGGATGTATTAGTTAATATTTGTTTCTGGCTGTGTATGGGTGATTGATACCCATAGGAACCCAGCTTTGAGAGTCCAAAAGTTGTTCCAGATGGTGTAAAAGCATATAGCTTCAAATTAGTTTCATTGTTTAAATGAACGCTTCACTTTCTCTACTTTGAAACAGACTGCATAATGTTATGTGATGTTACTCGGTCACTTGTAGTGTACTTTTAGAGTTGTAATTACACTGTGTAGTGTTGTATGTTTACACTCGTGTTATTGTTTATCTACTGATATAAACTCATTAAACTTTGTGATTAGAAACTGCTCAGGCCTATTTTCTTCAGGCTAGATTAAAACTCCTCTCCCCGTGAAGACAGACTGAAAGAGCTGGAGTTGTTCAGCCTGGAGAAGAGAAGGCTCTGTGGAGTCCTTAGAGCAGCTTCCAGTGCCTAAAGGGGCTACAAGAAATCTGAAGAGGGACTTTTTACAATGGTGTGTAGGGACAGGACAAGGGACAAAGGGAATAACTTTAAACTGAAAGAGGGTAGATTTAGATTAGGTACTAGGAAGAAATTCTTCCCTATGAGGGTGCTGAGGCCCTGACACAGGTTGCCCAGAGAAGCTGTGGCTGCCCCATTCCTGACAGTGCTCAAGGCCAGGTTGGACAGGGCTTGGAGCAACCTGGTCTAGTAGAAGGTGTTCCTGTCCATGGCAGGGGGTTGGGACTGGATGAGCTTTAAGGTCCTTTCCAACCCAAACGTTTCTATGACTCTCTGATTTCCAACATGTCAGCTAGTGATAATGTTCTTTCCTTACTAACTGCCTCCTACAGAAGCTAAGTAAAAAAGCAGTAGGTAATGTGCCATATCCACCGGTGGCTTCTTTAGCTTGAGAAGGCTCTAGGTATTTACAATAGGGCTAATGATGTAATGGTACGTGTCTCATAGCAGGATGCGTTCCTTTCTCATTTCCAGATGATACAATAATGTAGAAGAAAACGGAGATGAAATGTGCTTACAGTTTCTGTCTGGCATGGTGAAAATGTGATGGCAGTCAAGTCTGCAAATCATTTTATGGCCTATTCATCAATTTTTACAACTGTTTTATTTTGCTTTCTCCCCCACAGAGGCGAGCAAACTTGTGATGTCATATGTAGCTGCTGTGTGTGGAAAAGGGGCAGAGGTTAATCAAGTAAAAGAACAACTTTTGCAGTCAAATCCAGTTCTTGAAGGTAAGACTCTTATGGAGCATGTATGAGTGTATTGCCTCTGTGTGTATCAGCATTCCTGCTGAGCTGCTTTGGAAAACTGTGTTGGTTCTTGTTTCGTTGTTATTTGGTGTCCAAAACCATAGGAAATGCTGTATGTGAACACAGCTACACGATTTTGTTCAGTTACGGGAAGGTTTTCTTGAGAAGAAAACCGATTCCCTTATGATGGGAGAGCTTAGGAAGTTAGGTCATATTTCCCAGACTCCTCCTGCAGCTCTCCAAGGGCATACCCTTTCTTAACCCTGCCTTGATGATGCTTGGCTGTATCAAAAGACTTCAGTCCCTCTGATTCATTTCCTTCCAAATTATATTATTATTAGAGTCTCTAGTAAATAAACAAGCATTATTTTTCTTTAGGAAAAAAAGAAAAAGGTGAAAAAATATACCTTAGAAAAAAATAAGCCAATTCATAAGCATGCCTGTTGTTCCCTGAGACTCATTGTTCCCTGGGTCTGGTGACTTTGTCGGCCTGTCTTCCTTTCCTGCTCTCCCATGAAGGACTTTTTTTTTCTTAGTTAATCATTGTAATTTAAAGACATTGGCTGCCAGAAACAGTATTCTAATTTTTCCTTGAGATAGGATGTATCTCCCTCAAAGACTGCAGTTTTGTCCCATTATCTAATAATTGCTTTCAGAAGTGCCTTGGTTAGCATTGACTAATTCAGGTCTTGATTCCTGGCTCAGTCCTTGCACAGCTCTCTAAGCTGACTGCACTGAGACAAATTCTCATGACCACTGTACAATAATTCTGCCTTATGGCCCGATGATATGCCGTGTTTGTAAGGCTGTTGAGTGTCAGTATTGTATTTATTGCCTAGCTATCTGTACCATGATTTGAAGTTTGTAGGGAACAAGCACTCCACAGGTGAGAAGAGGGAGAGGGAAATAAAAATAAGGGAAGGGAATGCAAAAGTAGGCTGAGAGCAGTGGTGAACTGGATGGGTAAAATGTGGTCAGTGACTACTGTTACGGAGTAGCTGACAAAACATTGTCAGCAAAGACTTGGAAGGATGAAATGTTAAAATGTAAGAATAATAATGCTAGATGAGCCTTTCTGTGGGGATGAGATACGTTCCACTTAAAACTAAATGGGGGGATTGCAATCTTCCGTTGTTTTGAATTCACAGAGAAAAGCGATGTTGCTTTTATCACTATTCTGGAAGGCAGATTTGAGATGTAGACAGAAATAGTACAGGAAGTATGGAGGGGTTTTTTCCAAAGCTAGATTGTTCCCTAGGGACTGCCAAATGTATTATATTTCTTGTTGGTTTGTGAATATTTGTTTTCGTACAAGAGGAATAGACAAAGCTTACAGAAGACTGCCTTATCATTTTAGGGTTTTATTTGTTCTACTTACTGCTCTGGTAGCTGACTATTTAGCTTGTTGGAAGGTAGGACACTGGACTATTCCACGAGGCTTCTGAACAAGCCTGGCTGCTTATATGTGCTTTAGACAGAAATAAAGCATTTGTGGTTAGATTTATTTTTCTTTGGTTATGTAGATCTGTTTCAGTTGAGCTGCCATGCATGAAAACGACAGAAATGTTACATATGTATAATTTATCTTTTGGGATTTTTATTTTTTAACTACAGTTGCTACTGTAAATTAACTTCTGGAAACAATGAACTTAAGGGAAAACTGAGGAATGTGTCTCATGCTTTATAACGGAATGTTTGTGCTTGATTCTGCGCAGTTATAAATGACTCTACTGTTCAACACTGTGTTTAAGAGAACACAGCTCAGAGATTTGGTTGTTGAAAATATGATTTATTGCAGGGCATGAAGATTTTTAAAACAATTATTTCACTTATCCTGGGCCTTCAGGAGCAAAAACCTTTTCCTTTTGGCTTCAGTTCTTTGATCAAGAATAAGTCTACTCATGCAAGTTGAATCCTAAAAGCATGTATTTATTTCTGTCCAAAACATTGACTTGACTTGATCTTGAAAATATATGTGCTATATAAATAAATACTGGGATAAATGAAGTCTCTTGTTGGAATAGGAGCACTATACTTAATAATGTAGGGGACACTCCTGTTTGACTCAACATGCTTTGAGAACATGCGATGTTTAGAGCTTGAAGTGCCCTCCAGTCTGAGTTCTTGTCCTGCCTATGTTCAAAGTTGATGGCTGCCCCTACCTGAATGTAGGGAGGCCTGGGAAGCCCTTCCTCTGAGACTTTCCATTGTCAGAAGACTTGAGCTAAAGTAATTAAAATTGAACTGTTCAGAAAGTGAGTTTAGGTAAAGCTGAAGAGACTGTGATAAACTTTCATTGTAAATCAGATTATTTCAGCGGATTAATGTTCAGCTTAAGATAGGATAAATGTGTTGAAATAGCATAAATAAATCAGTTTCAAACCATTATTGAACTGTCCCATGTGAACAATTTTCAAGTATCATTCTGTAATTTCCTCAGTTCTGGCCTCAATTTTTTACCATCTTAGTTGGAAACTAAGGATCATATCTTCTTCTAAATTGAAGAGAAAGAAGTATTTCTTATACTTAAAGTTATTCGAGTAATAACGCTTTAAATTTGATCCAAACCCCAAGGATATGTGCTCAACCCAGGTGCAGCTTTGTTTTGGAACTATCTCCACCTGTATGCTTTCCTTTCACTTCTTTAAACAGAGGAAGTGCTGGGATAAAACTTCTTTGGACTTCCCTAGGTGTTTTCTTATCTGTGATCAAGTCTGTCACACTCCAAGCGTCCCTGGTGACTGATACCCAGAAGTTTGATTCCTTTAATCTATAAACAGTCATAGATATCTTTTGCATTTAAGTATTTTGTACTGATAGATTTCGTTGTTATTTGTTTTTCTCTTTCTCCAGCTTTTGGAAATGCCAAAACTGTGAGGAATGACAACTCCTCTAGATTTGTAAGTATTTTCTTCATGGGCTGAACTTAATTCCTTTTAGGGGGAGCATGTTATGTTGTTGGCTCTTTCACCTTGTATCAGACATCAAGGCATCTGTAAGGAGGGAATGAAGAATTTGGAGATAGCACTTTCTTACGGTTGTCTGCGGGCTGTGGTGTTTGGAGAAGGCAAACACCTTCGGCAGCAATCAATATGTCATTTGGTACATTCAAACATGTTCTCCTTCCGCAGTGTGTTACTAGTGCATTATTAGCAGTCTTTTAAAATGTGTTTCACCTCCTTGTCAGAAATCCTGTTGGTTTCTGATGTGGGCACAAAGTTCTGCTGAGAATAGATGTTGAGGCTAAAAAAAAAGAAAGGAAAGAAAACCTAAATAAATTAGGATGTGACAGTCTGTGACCAGATGAAAACATAATTACAGCACAGCTGGAGTCTTTAGTTCTCTGGCACTGGTGGCTTTAATGCCAGTGACCATGTCTCTAGCAACTGGTCTGCTTAGCAAATTGATCCTTGTGTGATCTCCTTTTGCATCAATACCTAGACGTTTTTTGTTAAAATTGCTACTTCAGGTTCTCATTTTCTCTCTCATGTTTAAAAACTTTAGTTTTAATATAAGCATTTGTAATGTTACTTTTTTGCTTATATTCTTTATAATGAACTGGTTGAATTCAGGCTTTTCTTAGCATGAAACTGAATGTGGAATTATAGGAATTGACAATTGGCCAAAAGTGCAAACTAGAGTTGGGAGATTCAGATGTGTGAGTACTCATCATCGTTTCTTCTGCTAAAATCAAAAGACTGAATGCAACTTCGTAATTCACTCACTTGTGTGCAGAAGAGCAATATTGTGAGCTGTGTAAAGTAGACAACAGAAGACAAATTAATACACTGGGAACATACTGCGTTGTGAGTAAAAACAAACGGATAAAAGCTGGGATATTGTCACACTGGAAAGTGTCTTTTTTCCACATGGGAGATGTCTTTTTCCTTCCTCTCTGATTCTCAAGGGTTGATGATACTGTGAATACTCTTTCTGCAGCTGTCATTGCCCCTTCTTGTGAACAGGGAAAGGGTTTTCATTGCAAGGTCGAGGACAAAATTTGAGGCACTGTAGAAAATTTTTGGGGATAGAAAGCGTAGAAAAAAATGCAGCTGTGAAAGATGGTATACTATGGAAAAGAGGAGGAGACAGCGAAGGGGAGAAGGGGTGCTGTTTGGAAACAGAAGTCTTTCCAGGACAAAGTGCAGCCCACTACTATTCTGCCTTTCAAGTCCGTGCTTATAAACACAAAGCTAAAAATACTTTTGGAAGCATCCAGCTGGCCCAGTCCTTGGGAAATTAAAATATAATTATCTGATTTAATTCTTATCTCAGAAATTTGAATCGGCTCAGAATTAACTTTGAACAAGAAAGCACAAGTAATGTCCTGTGCAGCCTGCCTCAGCTGACAGCAAGGAGAAGAATGGAGTTTAAGTAGAGTCAAGCCAATCTTGACAAAATACCCAGTAAATTAGAAAGTATCATTGAGGGAGTCAGTGTAAAGTGCTTGGGTTTATGTTCTGTCATTAAAATTAAAAGAGAAAGAAAAAAAAGAAAACTCTTCCTAAATGCAGTGAATAAGCAAATATAAATACAAGGCTTCTCTTTTCAATAGGTTGGTTTTGTCCTCTGTTAAGTAAGCACCAGAGGGTGGTGAGATCATTTTTGTGCATGGTTTGTGGAATTTGGTTGAATTACTACCAGCAGTTTTTATCTTACTAAACTTCCGTGCCAATGTAATCTGCACTGCTTTGGCCTTTTGTACACAGTATGGGTCTGTCCATTTTGTCACTGTTAAATGTAGCTGTTACTACATTAAACTCTTGTCATATACATTAACATGATGCAAAGACAAGAGCAATCTTCTGTGATGTGGAGAAGTCAGAGAGGAGTCAGGAAAATGCACTGTGCCAGTACAGTTAGAAATGAAATCGCCTTTCTGGTGACAGTCTGCTAATTGTTGCCTCTGGTCTCCTGAGTTACGAGGGAGAGGGTTCAGTGGGAAAAATCCATCACTTTTACAAGGCAGGCACACGCTTAGGGACAGACACCCCATGATTAACTAACAGTAGTTGTTGCCAGCCAGTCCTTCATGCCAAGCTGTGCGGCTAGCCTTCAGTGGCCTTGATTCACACTCTGAAAACATTTTACACCGAGAAAATAAGTCTCTGTGGAAGATAATTTCTTCCTGCATTTCCTCTTCCTAAGCATGATAATGCCTACACAGCCACATTGGTGTTCTTGGCGTTCTAGAGAAAGTTTATATAACATTTTCTTCATAGAACCTTCGAAACTGAGCAAATTATTGGGTTGCGTTACAAACCTGATTAAAGCTATTCTCATGAAATCCTCTGGCTGTGCTAATGCAATTGTCTTAGAAGCTTTGAATCATTTTCTGTTTTTCAGAATTTGACAGAGTGTGCAGGAGGTGCCAGATTTCTCTTTTTAAGCTGTAAAAATGACCAGCTAACTACTTTAAAAATGCCTTGAGCAATTTTTCTTAATCAGAACTTGCAGTCTTAAATTATGTTGCTTTCACAGGGAAAATACATGGATATTGAGTTTGATTTCAAGGGTGACCCACTCGGAGGAGTGATAAGCAACTGTGAGTACTACTCTTGGCATCAGCGTATTAACAGCTTAAAGCGTTTTGCTCAGAAAGAAAGATGGTTAAATTATTGAAACGATGAGCTGCGTTTGTCTAATCAAATCTCTCCATTACATGATAAATTCTGCTTTTAATTTTATTGTTTTGGTCCTGAATAGGGTACCTTCTAGTGAGTGAAGACAGACTTGAAAGCATGAATAATGAGCTTACTGTGTTGTGTAAAAGGTACTGGGTAATGTGTGTGGGTTAGTATACTGTCTCTGAAGCAGATAGCAGATGGATAATGGTATCTGAGACTCTTTGTACTTGAATCCCTCGAGTCAGTTTTGTGACTTTATTTGATGTATCGTGTATTTATGGTAGATGGAGTCTGAGATATGCTGTTTTGTAATGTTTAAAGTAGTATAAAGTATGCTGGAGGTTAGCACGAGGTGAGTATGTTTATTTGGAATCAAAGTACTCTGTACTAGTTTTAACATACCTCACAGAGTAGGAAAAGGCTTATCATGGGAGAGGACAAATGGCTGTTGAGTTTAGGTTTAGGCAGAGGTGGCCTTGGAGCTGTTACTTGACATGAGGATACTGCTATAAAATCTATAGCAATTCAGGAATTTAACCAGCTCTCTGCTGGTTGAAAGAGGCTGGGAGCTGAATGCCAGCCCAGGATGTTTTGGCTTTCTTTCCTTTTGAGAGTTTAAACACAGCTTTTAGAATAAATTGCTCTTCTGTGCTATATAAAGCTATGTTTGTTTGCTTTTCTTACTTTTTAAGAAGGGATGGATGAGGGCAGTGAGTGACTATACTAGGTGTCACTGACCGAACACTGACCTCTCTTTGCACTCGGCCAAATTCTTTGCTCTTTCTAAGGCTGCCTTTCTGACTCCATTGGCATTTTACTGGTTGTGAAATAATGGGAATCATCCAAGGTGAACTGAGTGCTCCATGTGCAATACCAGCATTTTAAAACAGTGTGAAAAATTTTATGCGTAAATATAGAGTTTGGTTTTTTCAAAATGCAAAAACGTCTTTTCTGGACCAGGTCACCTTTTGGAACTGAAAGAGCATGATTTTTGTGACAGTGTAGGTCTGGAAACTCAAGGCAGTCAGTATTGAAGTGTTTACAGCTATCTATTAACTTTGACATTTAGTAGTGAAATCAGAGGTCAAACATACTCAGTGTATTCATTGATAATTAAACGTGAACAGAAAGGTTGTAGCAGGCTAGCTGTGTTGTTTGTTCCTTTTCCTTTCATGTTCAAAAGAGATACATAGGAAAAAACACCTCTTTTGTAGTGGACATTGAGCAGTTTGTAAGTACCGTGCTGATTCATCTAATTAAAATATTGTGTCATATCAAAAGGCAGTCCAAGTAGCTACTCTGTAGTTTATCTGCCTTCTAAATCTTTGCATGTTGTAATTGCACCATTACGTGTAATTATAATGATGTGATGACAAATGCAATCAAGGGCAGACATATTTTTAGGTCTTCCTAAAAGCTGCATATTTTAGGCATCCTCCTTATCTTCTCACACTAATACATATCTATTAGCAAAAAGGTTAAATTTAAAAATAAAGGTCTTATGTGTAAGCCGTGTTGTGGTAAAGGTGTTACTTGTTGAACTTCATGTAATGTGCATAGAATTTGGCAGTCCACCCCTCTCTTTTTAAAAAAAGAGTATGAATTCTGTATAGTTGTAAAGCAAGTTTATTGTCCAGCTTCAGATCTTTTCTACACATTGCAGCGTTGATTTGCAATAGAAATGTTCGTGTTGTGAGGTATAACCATTCTGGAGATACTGTGGCTTAACATTATTTTATACCACTTATAATTTACTCTGGTTTTAGTCAAATTTAGGATTTGTCTTATTAATTCATCAAGTAGTGCTGAAGTTTCCTATCCTTAAAAAGGAAGTATGATTATATTGGTCATAAGTATTTGATTTCTGACCATCTGTCGGTATTGTGTTAATATGATGTGAAGATATCATAATATTTTGATTTAACTTTAATAGTTGTATGTGATGAGCTTGATTTCCAAACATCAAAGAAGTTCATAGGCTTTTTGGTTCACAGCCTATGTCACCAAGATGTATTTCATATCATGAGTGACTGGAGGCAGACACCGCGGACATCTAGTTTAATTTGGTGGCAGAAGAGGTAATGAAGATAAGACATAAATTTTATCAGTCTTGCAAAGATAAGCAGAGACCCATTAGGCTGAAAGGTCTTGTTTGAAATGGTCTGGTCTGTCCTACTCTGAAATGCTGTGAAGCTCTGTGAAAGGCTAGTCAGTCTGTTCATGACTCTTCATGTAGGGCTGACGGCTATTGTGACCTTCCCTTGGGCCATTCTTCTGATGCCCTTCAATGAGCTTTTACTTCTTAATGGCAGGGGTTAACCTACAAGTGAACCTTTCATGGAATAGAGCTAGAGGGTAAAATTATCATGACAATGCATACTGTGTCTGTCCTGTCCAGTTTGCAGTGAATGGAAATGTCCATTTGCTTTAGTGGGAGCAAAGCCATCTGAAATTTTTAATGTGCCATAAATGGAAGGGTAAATCCTTTGGGCAAAATTAGAATGGGAATAGTAAAATGGAAGAGATCGTAATGGAAAGGGGTTGTGACATCTATTAAGTCAGAACTGGTATGTTCCCAAACTGAAGATAACTTTATGTTTGAACAATGTAAAATGCACATAGACCGATTACATGTACATTACATGGCTGCTCAGAGCTTCCGACTGCACTGATTTGCAAGGCATTTGACATGTTGCTGTATGTGCAGTCATGAAAAGAAACTGAAAGTGGAAAATTAGAGATGAGCAAAATTTTTGGAACTTCAAGTTTATTCCTTGAGTCAGGATTTTTCTTCCCTTAGACTACATATGAAAAATTATTTCAGGTAGTATGTATTATATTTATTTGACCCTATGTCAGCAGCACCCAAGGGATGGGGGTGAGCAAAAGGGTGAAGAAGGTTGAGTCAGCTGAGGTATGTTGTAAGCCCGAGTTGTTCAAGTCCTCCCTTTTTGTTAGGTTTATGTGAAGGTCCCAGTTTGTTTTCCTAATGGGTGAGAGATGCAGGACTCCATGTAAGGTAAGGTTCATAGTCCTAGTGCTAGCTAACAAAAAGTCCATCTATCCATTAGCTGACCTGTTTCCTGTGTGGGTGGGATTAGAAGGCCAAATTACTCCTGTGAGCATTTCTGAACACTGAACTCTCTCTGTATTGTCACTTGTGGTTGTAGACATCCCATTACTGTTTTGTAATAAACACCAGTCCCCACTGAAAGGTGTGCTGCTGCTTTGAAATGCATTGACAAACAGGTTAATTGCATTTACATTTGCTCTTACTGAAGTGAGTATGAGTGTGTCTGCTCTTTCTGTCCTCCTGTGAGATGCTCACAGTTGCTGGTGTTGCAATGAACAGTCTTATCAGTGCTTATGTGCTTAGAGGGTTTTTTTTTTCCCCAGAGCACTTGCGAGGAAAGGCATTTGGAGAATTGAGTAATTAACTTGCTTTCACCTGAGTGCAACACTGTGGAAATACATTACAGAAACCATTAATACTATTCTTAGTTTTCCATTTATTGTAACTGCTGTGCTAGTGGGGGTGAGAGCAGAAGAAGGGAGAATAGTAATTTGTTTTCCACCTGTAATTATAGAATAATATGTATTTTATGTAAAAATGGGCATGTTTGGTTTTGAAGTAATAGGTGCAATATACAGCTCTAAAATATGACTCTCTGTCCACAGATGCTGCATCTGTTTTGTACTCAAGGCAATATTTGTGTGCCCACTTGGTTTGTTAGTTTTGTGACTGGTTTGTGTACACTAAATTTTATGGTTGAAATGGTTTTGCATAGTACGGTCCAAAATATTTCATACTTGAAGCTGTTCAGACCTCTTGAAAAGTAGGGATTTTACAGTATCTTTCCCAGAATATTTCTAAGTCTTGAATTTTCACATTTCACCTGGAATTTCCTGCTGAAAGATACCCAGTTTCTAGCATTAGCTGATCTTTCCTAATCTGCCTAAGCCCTTCAGTGATTTAATGATTAACTAGAAGACAACAGTGTTGCAGGTGAAGTACAGTATATGTAATACCTGCTTTTGAAAAAGCTGTTTTTAACCAGCACAGTGTACCTGAAGTCCAAATAACAAGTGATTAAGAAAAGCCTCTGTTTTGCCATCTTTTCCAAGAACATGAAAGGAGCCTATGATGTTTATTTAAAGCAGCAACTTTTTAAAGTCAGCAAAGTGATAGTGATAACTTTACAGCATGTTCTTCTTTACAACTTGCTTGTTCATTTTAAAGGACAAAAGTAATTACCCACTTACTGAGAAATCAACAACT
>JBCJKH010055327.1:0-30365 GCA_039877255.1 Loriculus beryllinus | reverse complement strand
CCATCCCTGGCAGTGTTCAAGGCCAGGTTGGACACAGGGGCTTGGAGCAAGCTGCTCTACTGGAAGGTGTCCCTGCCTTTGGCAGGGGGTTGGGACTGGGTGAGCTTTAAGGTCCCTTTCAACACAAACTATCCTGTGACTCCGTGATGATTGGAAGGCACATTGCCAAAGTTTTGCCCACTGTGATAAAGACATAAATGTATTGGCTTTCACAAATGGTAGGTGTTGCTATGTGGATATAACTGTATGAGTTCACAAAGCTTGCTAAAGACACAAGATTAGACAATAAGTTGAAAATGGCCCGAACTCTTGAGCAAAATGGAGTCACACAGCGAAAGAATTTATAAAGGTAAAAGAAAAGGGGGGTGGGGGGCTAGATATAACAAAGCTAGTGCCTGGAAAACATAGGGTTAAAGTACTTTTAGCCTAACTTAGGTCGAAGAGAAAGAATAATGTTTGTGTTGTAAGTCTGTGGACTTTAGTGGCCCCACTAAACATGAATGAATTACTTCACACCAGCCTTCTATTTATCAGTTAGAGACAGAGCCTCCCAAACATCTGCTAGCTTGGGATACTCCTTGTCTGCCCATCCTGCAATCAATTCTGCAGGAAGGTCACACTGTTCTAAATCTTTGCCAGCTATCGGAAGAATTACAGATAGGGCTGGTTTCAGCTAGTTGTGTGGTTACTGGGGCGTCCAACTGTGCCAAAGGTGAAAAGCACACCCTGAGGAAGACTGCTTACTTCATCTTGAAGGCCCCTACTCACAAAAGGAAGACTGCTGACTTCATCCTCAAGACCTCTGCAGTGCGCAGGTGGCAAGAGGAGGAGACTTATGATAATAAGTTCCTGGAGCTAGTCATAATATTCCCCACCTATACACGGGAATTATGAATATGTATGTGACTAATGCAATAGTGAAAGTATATAAACCTGTAACAAATGCTAATCAGCGCGCCTCTGGCTACAGTTACGTGCCCGGCACTGTTGCTTTTTTGTTCTTGACTTTTTCCCTCAATAAAACCCTGTTATCTCTATTAGAGGAGTCAGGTCGTACTTCACACCACAGCTCCCTCTCTCCCCCAGCAGCTCTCAGGAGAATCACTTGTACAGTTCCCCTTCCGTGCACTCACCATTGCCTTCCTGCTGTCTGCCTGCCACGACGCCCGGAGCTGCAGTGACCCCAAGGCATCACAGCATCCACAGCAGCATCCACTGCATCTCCGCGGAGCTGCTGGTCCACACACACTCTGTGTGAGATCCACAAGGAAGATCCTGGAAGGAAGCTTTTGGACTTCAGCAGAGTGGAAACTGCCAGCCAGGGTTGGAGACAAATGCAAAGGAGATGGGTGCAGCTCATATGGTGGCTCGCAGCCACACTGTCCAGTTCCCACACTGACCATCCCCTGTTCTCTGTCTGGTTCCTACCTCTGCAGGGAGGGCCAAGGGATCCTGAAGCACAGTTTTTCTCTCAGGAATATTTCAAGCCTTTGTGAGCCTGCCTACTTGTCCCCTGGGACTTGATCCAGATGAAGGGTGGCGTATGACTGTGTTGTTGTCAAATCAGGGTACACTGTAATAAGTTTGTGTCCTTTCTGCAGCTGTCAAGATACTTGATCAAACTGCAGTGGTGGGGATAGATGATGTGTGACAACTGTAATGCCTGCTTGGTGAAAACTAACAAGCAACATTTATTTCAGGAAATATTTATGACTATAAGAGCATCCCAAGTGGTTCCAGCCTAGAGGGCCATCTACCCACTATCCTGTTTCAACCTGCAAGGACCCCCAGTGGAGGTCTCTTCCAGACACCCATCCAGATACACACTGACGTTGGGGGATACTTGTGCAGCCATAACACCCTTTGGCAAACACCTCCACTCTGCTGTGTGGTGAACTACCTCCTTCTGTTCATTTTGCTTCCATCAGCTTAGTTCTGCAACTGAAGAGCGCAGGTGTAGCTCTTACCCACCCCCTCGTCCACCTGTGATTGCCTAAATCAGCTTCTCTTCAGGTGAAGAGTCCAGGAGGGCTCACCCGTTCCTTCAGGGAAGCTCCCTTCCCAGGGCAGGCACCTTCCTTCCCATGCTGAAGTCTCACTGGGAAGCTGGTTAGGGGCCATCATCCAAGTGTGCTGTTGTGGGAAGGAAGGGTTTAAACCTCGGGATCCCTGTTTTTACAACTGTTGCAGTCTTTCTGTGAGAAACAAGAAGCTGCAGCTCAGGTTTCATGGGTCTCTCCCTGGTTCTTTCTCAAAGCTGGGAATGAGAAGTCAGCTATTTGCTGAGGGGTGGGCCCAGGCCTCTGCTTCCCTTCCTGTGGCTGTGAGATGGGGCAAGGTGCAAGCAGCAGCAAAGAGACCTCCCACAGTTCAGGGGTCACCACAAAGGGGTCCTCCTCCGAATGTGATGGGAAAATTTTAGACCTGCCCTTGCTTTTCCAGTGGTGAATTCCTTGAGTGTGTCTCCCTTGTTGGCTGAGACCCAGGGCATGGAAGTCAGAACAGAGGAGACTCCCCTGTCTCACACAAATTTCCTTTTTAAAACATTAGGAGGTTACGCAAAGGACATCATATTAACCGTGGGGTAGTACGTGGCTCAGTGTCCGACTTTAAATGTTACCTTTGCTGAGGCATGCAGAGGCATACAAAGCAGCTAAAAGCAGAATGACATGGCCAGAGAAAACATCAGATGAGGAACAAGGTCACATCATTGCCCAGTCCGGATAAAGTCCATCCATCACAATGACTGACCGCAGTTTTAGATGTGTATCCTTGCTCTTCGAAGGACAGAAACCAGCATGCCCAGTGCGTGTCAGAAGCCAAATAACTTTTCTAGCTGACTTCAGTTAGGAAAGCTCCTAACCGTCTAAGCTATTAGAAACCTCCTTAACTCTTCTATTAATTATAACAAAACTATTAAAAATGTAATACCTTGGCAGAACACTCCCCCTTGATTGCATTAATACCATCACCATAATCATTACTTTGACACAGAAACATTTTGTATGAAAATGATTAAACAATTTTGCAATTAAACTCAAGAGAGAATTAGCTGCCATAAAGGTAATTTTTCTATGCCAGGTTTTGTATGCTGAAGTGGAATCCTAATAATTACAATAACAATCTCCTGACTTATATATTCAGATTGAAGACACAGGCATTTTTGAAAGTTATACTAGAAATGTTGGTTAATGCGAGTTCTGTTTGAGTTCTAGTTCTTGTTTATGCCTATAATCTGAGATTTTTGCTTTCTAGCAGGGACAAATTGCATTAAAAAAAATAAAAAATTGAAATAGGACCAAGTTTGGGATTTAGCTTGGACTAAAACATTTCCATAAATAACAAGATATTGTGGTAAAAGTTTAAACCATTAGCAAAGATGCAGGACTGGCCTTCTCCTCTTCTAATTTCTTTGCTGGAGAACTTCAGGTATTTTCATTGCACGTAACCTAGAACAGAACAGGATTTGTGCTGCTGTTGCTTTTTGTCTGGGTTAGACATGGATGTTTCAGCAGGTAAGGCAAATTCTTGGAGCCTGGGTGTTGGCTGCTGGGGCATTTGCTTGTCCTGCCCGTGTGCCAGAGGAGGCATGTGTTTGCTTCTTCTTTAGCCTTTCTTATGGTGATATTTCTAAATTCCACTGGGAACAGGGTCTTTCCCCCTCCAGGCAGTGGGAATGTTGTAGGCATATAGTTAAAAAATAGGGACTGATGTAGACATATAGTTAAAAATTGGTCTTGTGTTACTATGGAAAACCCTAAACAAGGGCCTCCTAAAAGGTCAGGATGACCTGGGAACAACACTGGCTTGTGAAGAGAATTAATAGCTGGGAAGAAGGCTTTGGCCTTGGGTGGGTGGATTAAGAAACAGGGCTAATGAATCTCTAATCAGGCACAACTAACCTTGAAGACTGGTACATCCTGAAAACACATGGACATCATCAAGTTATGACTTCAACATGTCAGCACAAGATGATTAGGATATCCTTTAGATGAACTATCCTCACTATGCCTTCATCATAATACTAAAAGGTGGTATAATACTAACAATTATGCCTACAGGTTGAAAGATTCCTGTCCAGGTTAAAAGGCCTTCCCTGAACATGTGTAATGAGGAATCAATGATGTAGTTTGATGTAAGTTTCTTGACCAGTCATTAAGTGTTGGGAGAGTTATAGTGAGATAGTATTCTGAACTGAATTGTATAAATATGTGCATTTTGTATGGGGTGGTGTGCTAGCTTTATGGGATACCACCTCGCACCTCTTTTTGCCCAAACTTGGCATAAACAAATACCTTGCTTCTGTGTGGGAGAATTGGCTATTGCCCACTTGGTAACAGGGAGGAGCAAAAGCAAAGAGGACACCTGGGCTGGATCTTTGGTGAGAACAGACAGAAGGATCTCCCACAAAAGCCTGAAGGACTGAGGTAGCAATTAGTTGCATCCTACAGAGCTGAAGAAAAGCCATTGTGCCTCAGCTCCAGGGATAATCCTGCATCACTGGTAGGATGATAGTAAATTACAGAGAAATCCTGTCCAGATACCAGGAGGAGGATCTAACCCACTTGGCTATCTGAATTCATTTCTACACAGCTCTTGTCTTGCCAGAGATGTTGTCTCTGGGTGGGATGAGCAAACTTAGACTCCCAACATCTTCTGTCCATCTGTGAGATAGAGGTAGACTTGCCCCCCTTCTTCTGGATGAAGAATCTATGAGCAGGGAAAACGTCTGAGGATCTACACAGAGATTTGAAGAAAATCTAGGCCAGAACTGTCTTAGCTTGGCATAGATAGCAAGTGAGACTGAGAGAGGGGGAGTTTCTTGCATAGTTGTGTTGAGTGATGAAAAGGGAGAGGAGGAGGGAGGGGAGGTGATGGGAAATGCAATACACTTCTCAAGCTCTGGAAGAGTTGCCTTGTCCACAAGAGGCAGAGAGCGGAAGAAGTTGTGGGAGAACACTTCAGCACTAGCAGCAGCGTTTCTCCAAGTCTCTCAATGATGGTATAGAGCCAAAGAACGAAGGGAAGACGGCTCTGGGTTGTTTCATGATTGTATCCTGTACAACATGGAGGAAGGCAGGACGTATGTATGTGACTCAACCTGTTCTTCAGGGACATTTCTGTTTGGAGGTTTCAGGCTATCTCAGGACAGCCAGCAGCAGCAGCCACAACCATTATGCTTGCACCCAGTGACCTGTCTAAAGCAACAGTGTTTTGTTGATTGCTCCAAAGTGCTAACAGAATTTCTAAGCAGGTAACAAATAGAGCATGACAGCTTACATATACTTACTATTAAACCTATATAGTCACATGGCATTTGGCTCAGGGCCATGCTGAAGTTCCTACTTGCTGGTACTGGACAACTTCCCTGTCATTTACCTGGCAAGATGAAGTGTCCAGCTTAATCTGCCCATTTGGTCTGCAACACTTTATTCTGCAACACCTTACAAGGTATGAAAAACTAACTATTGTGGTTCTTTCTTTTTGAGGAAGTTGTAGGAAATACGGGGCGTATGTAATTTTAATTCACCTGCTCTATCCCCTAATAAATATTTCCAGTAAAGGTCTGCAGCCAGTTTCTCAGGATACTCTGTTTTTCTAAAAGCCAATTTCTTTGCACATAGCTGGATCCCAGCTGGTGCTTCCTTCTCTGGAGACATTCAAAATCCACCTGGACACGTTCCTGTGTAACCTGCTCTGGGTGGCCCTGCCTCGGCAGGGGGATTGGACTGGATGCTCTCCAGAGGTCCCTTCCAACCTTAACAGTTCTGTGATTCTGTTGTCAGTGACCTGAAACACGCTCAGAGAATAGTGGATTCCTGAGAGAAGCAAAGCAATTCGCTTGCAGAGAGCTGCACAGCAATTTGCCTTTCTTTCTAGGGACACTCGAGAAAATGCCAGGAGGGTTGTGTAGCTGAGGAAACTGCTGGACTAGAAAGCAGAACTGCAGGAAAGAACTCATCAGGCACAGAGCAGGATTTCCAGTCTATTTTATTTGTCAGATCTCAAGATTCTCACTGAATATTTTGTTACATGAGCAAAGAAGCACACTTTTGCCCCATTGCATCCCCCTTATGCTGTGAAATAAACCTTTCAGAGCACTTTGATCAAGAGCTGTGGCAGGGACAAGATGAAGGGTAAATTGTATGGACATGGGAAAGCAGCTGAGTACTAACAGGCAGGAGGCATTTGTGCTAAGACAAGTGGCCTTTTGGCATGTAAGAGTGAGCCTCAGTGTCTGTGCCTGGGTACACATACCTATGCACACCTGCCTTCTGAAAGCCCATTGTAGCTTTTGTGAACCTTGTCTTTTAGTGCCATCATCTGTTTTCTCAGGTAAGGACATTTTTACTCAAGAAGGATGCCTGCTTCCCAACAGGCCATCTTCAGCCTTGCTGCTGAAGCAGAAAACATGAGCCTACAGTTTGTGCACCTGCTATAGGAAGCAGGGGAGGGCAGAGATACCACTGCTGTTAGGCTTCCTGCAAAGCGCTGGTCCCACTACTGGCTGTTGGTAAGGAGGCAAGTGAGGTGGCTGAGATCCAGCCTGTTACCTGACAATGTCATAAGCATTTGTAAAGAGCAGATAAGGTAGGCTAGAAATGCAGATTCTCTTTCTACACAAATGCTGCTTAAGAGGCAGCAAAAAAGAAATGTTACATGAAATATATGTATGCTACTGAGGCAAGCATTTTCAATTTGTAATAAGTTTGCAAATAATGATTTATCCTAGGAGCCCCAAGCCCTGAGCATCTAACTTAGTAACTCTGAAAAGCGGGCAGTTCACAAGAGAAAGAAAAGCAGCATATTCTGCATCTCATTTACATCTTGTGGTCATGTAAATGAGTAGCTTGACTGAAGTCGTGCTACTTTTAATCCCAGACTACACCTTTCGCAACAACTTCTTCCCCACATTTCATTACGGGCCACAGTAATGCTGGGTTTCTCCAGTTTTTCGCTTCTTTCCAATTGATGTGCTCTAAATGTTTTATTATGCTTCCCTCTGTTTTCCACTCAGCTTTAACGGGTGGGTTCTGAAGAAACAGCAAACAATAAACTTGGCAGCACTTCAGTGTGAACACCCTTTCAGTTTTGGTTCTTGGGGCAATGCCAGCTTGCTGAAAAGTCAAGTGAGAAGAGTTTACAAAGCTTTGTAATGTTATATTGATGTAATGTTACATTGCCTCCCTGCTCTTGTTCTGGGTAGCTGCTCCCCACAAACTTAGCACTGAAGAACTTGCTTTGTCAAAGATGATGGTACTGTTTGAGTGGGACAAGCAGAGGTCCAAGGGTTACTTAAAAGACTGTTCTGGTATCCAGCAACTGTCTCTGTTTCCTCATAGAGAGACTGGCTTCCCAGCTTGGACTCTCTGTGGGTTTGCTCAGTCATCACTGGGCTGTGGCTGATCCTGATCGCCATCACCGGTCCTGCTCTTTGGACCTTGCTTGGGTTTAGCAGGACTGTGCCATGTTGGCAAGGGCGCTGTCCTGCCTGTCCTGCTGTTCCCCGCTGCTCTGAGCATAGCTCTGTATCTTCTGTACAAGGTTATATGTATGCATGGCTCTGAGAATATTTTGGAGGTATATGGGCTGGAAAACCCTCACCAAGTTGTTTACAAGTGGTAAACAACCCCAAGCAGAAGGGACACCTATACTGTCTTTTTTTTTTAAATGCCAAGGTGCAGAGACATCCCATAAAATTGAACCACTGCTCCTATTCCAGGTCTGTATCTTTACTCACCATGACAATGTCGCTGTAAAACTCTGGTTGCTTTTTGTAGTAAGAATGCCTGAGGATATTTCTTATATCATGCATCAACCCCTACAAAGCAAGCACAGCACAAACCAGACTGTTAGCATGTGGTATAGCCAGCAGTGCAATCCTTGAGCACTGGGAATCTTTGTTTCTCAGATTGTGCCAATCAGCAACGAAGAAGTCATTCATTTCAAGCTTTGGAGGAAGGTCCCATTAAAGCAACACATGGCTGGAAACTGCTTTCCGCATTTGTATATGCGCCTCAGCCGGCTGGAAAATTCAGACATGTAGTGTGTGTATGTCTATTGTGGGACACAGAATCATAAAATGTCAAGCTGGAAGGGACCCACAAGGATCGAGTTCAGCTCCCTGCTCCTCACAGCAACAGCTTACCTCTTAAAGAGAAATACCTGTTTTATCCATTGCTGCTCTCATCCTTTGGGCTGCTGGAGCTCAGCTTTCCATACCCTCATCCCTCTCACCTGTCATTGCTGATATATTTTGAGCAGTGTCCCTAGCAGAAGCTAAGTTCTAAATGAACGGTGTATGCAGATGACCCTTTTATCCTACTGCTTAGGTGCAGTTATACAGAAACATGAAATACCTGGTTGCTGTCGGTCGTGACATCATCCGATGTAATGCCAAGAATTTCATTTACTTTAGCTATTGTGTCCTGGATATGTGTCTCACAGGCAACAAACAGCTTCTGCAGTGCAAAGACAACAGCTGATTACAGCAGCAGTCACAGTGAAAAGAGAAGTGTAGTGTGGAAAGCATGCGCTGAAACCACATCTGCAGTAGAGTACATTATAGGGTCACTAACTGGTTGAAATACGTCTTCAGTATCTGGTAAATAGATGGTTTCATCAAACTGTCAGCATGTTAAAGCCCATTCTTCAGCATCTGTGGGGCCTTATCACCACAAACAATGCTAATAACACCTCATCTCAGTCTCATCCTTTTAAGGTATGCCGTTTTGGTATTTTCCTTCAAATACCCCCACCATGGGTCAGACATCAGAATGAGGTCTCCCATCTAGTACTTAATGCCTTACCCATAAGGAAACTGAACTGTGTTTTCTCATTTGTGCTTAACATGGGAGAGATCTGTGACTGGGATTTGAATATGCCCTTCTGAAAGTCAGGCAGAAGCAGGTCACTGTCAGTTTGCTCTCTATAGCATTACACAGGTCCTGCTGAACTGGAAAATCAGAGACACAAACTTGGTCCTCAACCCTGTCTGATACACAAATAGTAAGAGTCTGCTATACTGGCTAAACCATATCGATCTGATAAGAGTCAGATTAAGAAAATGGACATAATCATACCTTAATCATGCTGCTGCCATCTTTATTTGTCAAACTGGTAATGTTTTGCCTCAGTTTTTCCCATTCATGTAGCTTGAGCATATTATACATGCCCAGCACAGAAGACAGACGTGAATCATCATTCATGTTCTCAGACTGCTTGTGCCTGCCCATCGCTTTAGACAAGAGCTCTTTGTTTCTAGGGCAAGAAGGATATTAAAAAACTTAGCTACAAGAAGAGTAACAATGAGTAAGCATAATTATTTTACAGCATGTTATGACTTTATTTAATGAGTCCTGTGTTTTCTACAATGTGCTTCAGAATTATATTATGTAGCTAAGCAATCACCTTTCGTGTGGGAAACAGTACTTTCTTAGCTCAGTTTTACATGATCACAGTGGAATGTGATCAGAAAGCAGCATTTTGACTCTGTCATTGTAGGCTGATATGTTTTATTAAGAATTCACTCTAGGAATGTCTCCTTTCCTTTCCAGAACAACCCAAGCCGTCTTCCAGTTAGAAAGAGGTGACAGCAGGTTGAAAGTCTGGGGAGAAGCAGCCTAGGGCATCTGGTCAGAAACAAAGCATCCCTAAGGACTGGATGAAGCAAGAAGTATGTGGCTTTTCAGAAATCTAGACAAATACCTTACCTTTTCTCTAGCTCCATGACCTCCTTTTTCAGCATCTCATTCTCTTTCACCAGGTCTTTTTGGGTGACCTCTCCGTAAAATGCTCTGAAACATATTTCTTTTGTGAGCTCTCTTTATTTGTGCTTGGACACTGGGACAACTGTGAACTTGTTCCTACTGAATAGTCTGAATTCCAGACAAACGGCTGTTGTGGGGAAGAACAGAGCACCCAGGAAAAACTCCAAGAGAGCTTAACAACCGCCCCTGAAAGCTCCCACCTAGGATTTATGCTCAAATCAAGGGAAAGCTATTTACATAAGAAGAAAGGGAAATGGGGTTGTGAGGTTCAGAGGTTGAAGGCTTGAAGAAAACACAAGTGTTGTCCATTTGTTAGAATCTACTTTTGTCTTTCCTCTACTTGCTTTTTCCATCTTTAACATCAAAGTGTTACCAACAAACATCTCAAACCCTCCAGACAGTTCTGTTCTCCTCAATTCTTTTCTCCATACATGTCTGGGTAATGTCAGTTCCTCTAGTGGGTGAAATTCTCCCATTTCTGCTTCCAATGCCTGCTATTTTGGTGATACTATTAGAGCTTAGAAAAGTCCTCCCTACATGATGACTCTAGGTTTATTGCAGACTTACGCTGTAAAAGTGTGAGTGCTAGAAATATTTTGCTACTTATCATTCACCAGAGGTTTTTAGAGATTGTGCCTTCTGTATTGGAGATCTCAGAGCAAGTACATGCAGCCCGAATATAAAGGACACCACTTGTTCTTTATAGCAATACAGCTATACTGTCTTATATTAATAAGCAATTACCGTCTTATATTAATATCGTTTTATATTAATATTCTGATTTTGTGAATTAGCCAGTGAAGTTTCCGGTGTTAATGAAATCACCTTTATTACTGCACAGAGAAATATTGTGTTCAGAGCTTGTCTGCATTTGGAGGTGGTAGAAGTATTACGGAGAGTAGAGGAAGGCGACTGGCTGTAGCTGAAAGGACAACACTGAGAAGAGGAAATTCAGTAAAACCAATACTCACTCCTGACAGTTCCTGCATCCCTGCCGGTAAGGATGAGAAGCATTGCTAATCTTCTGTATGTTGTAATTATCAGGTGCAGTAAGCTGCCTTGAGATGGAAGAAAACAATCTATGTTAAGGAGAGAGACCTGAGAAGAAACCAAGAATGAATTTGACAAGTGCAATCTGCATCTAGACTGGTTTCCTGACAACCTTCTGTCATTAGGCAAACAAACTCAGGGACACAAGTGACTGAGCTTGGTCATCATTTGAGCCTAGGTGTATTGTTTGGGAACCTTTGCCTTACATCACACCAAGTCACAGGCTTGAGCTACTCCGGAAGAAAGCCCCAAGGCTTCAGAGGGTCTGAGTATTCCTTTATTATCAGTCTATCAATGACTGCAGATGTGCAAACCCCTGAGGACCCCACAGATAGTTCAGCTGTCATCAGAAACTAAAATACCACAGCCTGTGTTCATGGAAATCCCAACAGGGAAGCCTCTTCTCCATAGAACTGTCCAGCAAGGGTGTGGACATCCAGCTACAGTATTTCAAGTTTATTCCCTCCTGGCCTTAGTCACCAAGAATGAATTATGTGTGCATTTAACCCCCAAGAAGCCTTCCATTAGGCTACTATTTCCTTTTCTTTCCTCCTGATTAACAATTTCCATCCTTCTTGCCAGTTTTTCTGTCACTATATCTTCCCTCCGTGCTTGCCTAGTTCATTAAAAGGGTCTCTGCACATCTTCACTGTCTTCAGAGCCGCTTTTACCAATTCTTCATTCTGTGCTAGGCTGGACGCCCCTATATTGAGGGCTGCTGTTGTTATGGCAGCCATTACATATTCAGAGAAGTATTTGCATGGAAATGAAAGTTCATGTAACAAAATGACATGTTTTTGTGTCATGTGCCCTGGTCCTGTAGCATAATCTGCCACCCAAGACAAACCTGTTTCAGAGGCAGCTCATTCCTGACCATGACAATGCAATCAAACAGGAGAATGAAAATCGGGCTGTCCTGCAGGACAGAGCTGTGATAAGCAAGGTTTGAGTATGTCTCAGTGACAGTTGCAGAAGCATTTATGATATTCTCTCTTATCTAGATTTTTAATATAAAGAATCACATTACCAGTGGTAGCTCTCCAGTGACTGCAGTCGAGTTTCAACAGAGTTAGACCAAACCATTTTCTTCCTGTCCATCCATGCATCAGGGGAAGAAAGAAATAATAAACCATATCCAGTCAGTAGGCAATTATCCATTAAAGTCCTAAGAAATGCACAAGCATTCCTCCCTCCAATTCCTGATCAACCCATAAGGAAAAAAGTCTAGAGACCAAAATTTCTCTGGGCTGTCCTTTGCCAGGTGGGTGGGTTTTGATTCAGTATCAATAACGCAAATAAAATACTCTGAAAGTGTAAAATCTGCATGTTATATGGTACAGACCGAACAGCTTCTCTAAGTTGTCTCTGGGTTCCCTATATAGCCCTGAAATATTTATTGCTTGCTCAGAGCCATCCCTCGGTCTGGCTTATTTGTAATCTTCTGTTCAACCTGTCCTAACATACACCAACTAGGCTGAGCATCAGGGGCCATGCTAAACATTGTAATTTCTGGTCACAGGACTCACTGAGCTTGTTCTTCTAGGCACGCCAGCCTTTGATTCATTTCATGACGTGAGATCTCCAGCGCTGAAATCCTGTTTTCATAGGCTGATGGCTGCGACAAGATCTCATATGTTTGCCTGGTGCAAAAAGAAAAGGGAATTCTTCAAATGAAGGGAAAAAAGATCACATGCTTTGAACAGGTACCTTTTAAATGACAGCCCCGTGAGCAGAGGCTTCGTGGCTACATCCATGCTACCAAATAGACCAGAGTCAGGATAGAGGCTGCAGGGTGCAGGACAGCCCAGCACACACCTGAATGCAGTCTTCACACAAATGAGCTAGCACTCCCCTAGATGAGGCAGTTCAGAGGACTGCACAGGCCAGGGTTTACCAAAAATAGAAGGAGGGTTTGAGAAATCATTAGAGCTGGATGAAGTGGGTGATATACAGGAATAACTCCTGAAAAACAAACTCAACCCAGACCTGCAGAGTGTGGGGAACAGCAAATGCAGGTGGCTGTTCTCTTAAAACCAACTTTGCAATGCATGGGTGTGGGGTCTTTTTAATAGAGAAGGACAAAGCTGTGTTGTCAAGGTATTTTTTTATTTCTACAGCTGCTCTGTGTCCTGTTCCCTAAGGAGGATAACAAGCATCAATTATGACTATTGCAGAGACAACCCCAGGCTGAGGTGCTCCTGCAGCTCAGACCTAGGCAGAGTACAGACAGCAAGCTCTGTCCTGCAACCCAGCAATGTCAGAGAAAGCCTGAGCATGAGGCTTCATCATCAGTTTGTGCTGGTCCGAGTCTGTACAGCTGCTGCAAAGGACAGCCCTGCCCTTCCGTTTTAGCACCTCCCCTCTCCTCTTCTACTGAAGCTGCTTTTGGTTTCGTTTATCCGGATTGATTCCTTTCCAGTTCGGTTCCAGTCTTTCGCCGAGGACTCTTTTTTTTTCCTTTTTTGTTTAGGTTCAACAATTCGGTATAAGATTTGCATTTATGTTAACGTTTCCCTGCAAAACTGACGAGCTCAGAAACCACGTCCCCAAAGAGCAGGATCTGTTACATTCTTTATACTGTTCTTTCCAATTTCTGTTGCTCTTACACCCATTTAAAATCTGCGTCACCCTTTGAAGCTGAACTTAACCGAATTTGAGGAAATGAACCGTCCCTGTGATGGATAAGAAATAGAAAAAAGTTCTTACTGAAATATTTCAGTCAGCAAATATTTGCAGTCCTTTGCTGTAACCCCCAAAGGGACTTTGTAGAAACATTCAGACCTACTACAGTAAAACTTGGTAAGTTTAGCCAGAGACAGACATTCCCCATGCAACATACCTGCTGTCTTCTACAGTCACCTCTCCAAGATCAGCACCCATACGCGGTCCTTCAGACACCTCCATTCTGCTGTTATGTGAACCAGGGGTGTCCATGACTCTACGGCAGCAAAAAATATTTGCTGAAACGAGTGGCAGCACAGGGGACTGCGCTGCCAGCAGAGCAGGAGTATAGTGAAGTGGCAGGCAGCTGCTTGCTCTCACAACAGGACTTTTCTGCTCTAAATAATGGAAACAAGCCCTTCCCTTCTTCACTGGAAAAGGCACTATTTCCTTGCACTGTTTCTAATATTACTCCTCTCACCAGCCAATAGAGTCAGGGGAGGAAGGCTTCACCCTCCAATGTTACACAGGGCAGTTTCAGTTTCATCCCTGTCCTATCAGTTCGTTCCTCCATAGCTCTCTGAGCTGCGCACATCTGCACTGCCATCAGCCATGACTAGCAAGTCAGTCTTCATCATTTCTATAGATTTTGGCACGTCCTTCAGTGGGTACTGTTTTTCCCTTGCTTCAGGTGCAGACCAAATCCGGCAGGTGTACTGGGGAACAGAGTATGGGTTCAAGACCCCAAAGACACCCACATGCATTTTGTTCAACCAGAATAAGGAGTTCAAGAAGTTTGGCTATGATGCTGTAATGAAGTACAAGAGCCTGCCCTCCAGTGAAGCTGACAACTGGTACTTCTTCCAGAACTTCAAGATGAAGCTGTACAACACGGTAGGTGGAAGGAACAGTTACTTCTAATGGGAGTCAGAGCTATTGATTTATTAAGGGGGAAATTTAAACAAATCGGTGAAAAAAGGCTGAGTAAATCTGGATGATGAGCATGAATGAAGAGAAATCAGAGTACTTTGAGGAACTGAAGAAACTATTTATTTTCTTAATTAGACAAAAGCTTCATAGGCCCTTCCTTTATGATGCTGTTCTTTGTCTAAAGATAATAAAACCTAACTGCACACTTCAGTGAAACCAAATATTTGTTTCTATCAAAAAGCTGCCCTGCTCCAGAGCTTGGCAGAGAAACTATCCACCTTCTGGGGCTCCCTGCCTCAGTCCTTGACAGGAAACAAGTGAAGTTCCCTGCAGTTCATGGAAAATTTCTGGGAATTCTCATGGGAAGAGCCCTTATGGTGATCCTGAAATTGCCTACCTCACTTGCATTATAGGGAACTTCACTTGTTTCCTGTCAAGGACTGAGGCAGGGAGCTACCTCCTCCTAGCTTGCCTCTCCTTCCCCTGAAACGGTATGATAAAGCTGATTTAAGGGTGGCTGGCTGTCCTTCAAGCACGTGTGATAGCCACTTCAAGTAGTGGCTATCAGCACCCTCTGAAGGCTCTGTGCCAGTTCAAAACTGTTCACAGCTTCTTCCAGGTTTGCTCCTTCAGTCACAGATTAGGCTACCTTAGGGCCTCCTTGTCTGTGAGTACCACAGGGCTTCCCAAAGCTCGGGATAACCCACAGCACAGGGACAGCCCCTTGGGACAGCCCAGGTAAAGTCTTGTGTTTGCTCTTTAGCAGCCCCCAGTGCTAAGCACTGAGTGTTGAACTGGATGCCACAGTGGGTGGGAGGCCTCTGAAGACTTTCCTCCCCAGGAAAGCTGGGAGTGATGTGGTCTGCCACAGTGTCACCTGTGGAGTGGTGGGTTCTCATTCACTTTTGGAGGGGGCTGGAGAGACATTTTACTTCAACCCCATTTCTCTGCACCCAACAAGCAAATGGTTAAGTGCAATTTCATTACAGAATCAGAGAATGGTTGAGGGTGGAAGGGACCTCTGGCGGTCACCTTCTCCAATCTCCCTGCTCAAGCAGGGCCACCTAGAACTGTTTGCTCAGGACTATCATCTGGCCAGCTTTTGAATATCTCCAAGGATGAAGATCCTACAGCCTCTCTGGGAAACCACTAGAAGGGCTCAACAACAAGAAAGAGGAGCACCGGTTCCCAGATGCATACCTATTTGTTTCTGAATCTCCATAGAAAGTGTCTGTGGACAGCTTCCTTACATCACCTGCTCCTAACTGAGCCAGGAACAGTGACAGGAAACGAAGTTGTAAGTAAAAATGGATATAGATTCCTTTTCTCTACAGTGACTGCGCTTACAGAACAGGATTCATCTCACCTTTCCTGGCTGTGCCTCATTTGAGATGGGTAGCCCCTGGACTTGCCTGTTTTTCTCCATTGGCTGTAAAGGATCCCAGGTTACCAGAGCTGATTATCTAGTTGATAAAGCTTGTGATTTAGGGCCACCTTTTCTGGCTGCTGAAGCAAAACAAAGAAATGCACATGCAGTGCAGGCATGCAGCGAAGGCTGGCTCCTAAAACTTCTTTGGATACAGGCAACAATTCCCATTCTTTCTAGACAGAGCAAGCAACCAAGGACTGGTGAAGGGAGTTTTGGTCCCATGAGAGAGACTAAAAGTGTCAGAGCAGCCACCTGCCTCAAGCTTCAGGTACACCTAGGGGTACATATAAACCAAGAGGACACAATAGATAGAAACTGTGTCAGGCCAGAGGATTATTTGTCTACATGTTTGTCCAGCATCTATTTTGTTAACGCCATACACAGAAGTATAGGTACAACCAGAGAGCTCTGAAGTCTCTATACAAACGTGAGGGAAATGTATATGGTAGTGTCGCATAGAAAATACAACTTTCTGCACTGGCTCTTCAGGAGGATCTACAGAGTTTGTACAGACTTTGCAACAGGAAAACCGGCTCACTTATCAATCACGTTGGTATTTTGCCTACTGAATCACAGATGTTGTGGACAAGTGGTTTGGTAGCTGACCTGTGTCGATTAAAATGCAGTTAGCCACAATACTGCACGTATTGCTGGGAGTTTACTCAGATCTGGAGACAGGCCGTCTTTCTGTGCCATATGCTGTTCAGTGCTCAGTGTGACGGGGACAGGTCTGTCCTGAGACTGCAATGGGTGACCCTAAGACTTTTCTTGTAGAAAGTCACATCTGACATGGGGCTGAAAGCCAGCAATGGAAAGATGCTTCCTGCCCTGAAGGTCTTTTCTGAAAGCCTGCGCTACCTGAAGGAACATGCCCTGAACACCATCCAAGAGGCTTCTTTTGAAACCGTCTACAGCAAGGAGGAGGTCACCTGGGTCATTACTGTCCCAGCCATATGGAGCGCTGCTGCCAGGCAGTTCATGCGGCTGGCGGCAAAAGAGGTAAAATCAGGGGTTATCCCACCTCCCTGAATTATCTTTGGAGACTTCTTTGCCTGCTGGGGCAGAGGAACTCCTCAACATTCAAACAACCTGTATTTAAAATTTCAGTTGACCAGGGAGAGAAATCTCCCATGTTGGGAGTGGTGTGGGAGAGGATGTCCCAGACTGGCAGTAACAGTCGCTCTGCCCTTTCCCCCTACCACTGTGTAGAAATGAGCCCCACAGAGATCACCAGTGCAAGAGCTATCACCCTAGTGTGGGCACCTGGGGTGTCAACAGCCTCCCTAGCAGGTGGCATTTGTGCAGTGGTGCTCTCACCACCTTTCCTGGAACTGACACCTCTCTCTTGTGATTTTAGGCAGGACTTATCTCTGACATGATCTCTGAGAAGCTGATCATTGCCTTAGAGTCAGAGGCTGCATCACTGTGGTGCAAACAGCTTCCACAGGAAGGGTTTATGACAACCAGCAGTGATAAGAAGAAGTTTGAAGACTCCCCTGGGATCCAGTATATTGTTGTTGACTGTGGAGGTAAAATTTCCCTTGTTTAACAGGTGCCATCTTTGCCGAGCATGGAACATGGCTCTTTCGCATTGTCCCCAAAGGTCTACAGTGCAGTTCCAGAGCTTGGACTTCACTGCTGTGCTTCTCATGGAGTTTTTAGTTTTATTTCTCACTTAATGAGATCCTATGGCTAGGCAGAAAAATGAGAGAAAAGGGAAGGGCTGCTAAAGGCGCAACCCATGGCAAATGAAAGTCCCTGAGTGTCTCATGCTGCCACACACTTCAGGCCACTCGGTCAGAGCAAGAGCCAGATGAGTCTGCACCATGTTCCAGTGTCAGGCACCAATGCATACCCACATCCTCTTTTTTATTGCCTGAACTCACAGCTTCCTCTGTAGGAGCATGTGCAGCACCCAGTGAACAGAGCAAAGAGATAGCTAATGGGCCCTGCAGAATAAATCATTAGAGTATTTGGTGAAGCACCTCTTAGTAATTTCTCTAGTTTCCTGTGTGAGATTTTTTCACTGTGACAGGAATTTCGTGCCAAGAGCAGTCTGGTGATTGTGAACAAATACTGAGAGGTCTTCCAGGAGCCCACAGGTTTCTGAGAGACTCAGCACTGCTGCTCATCTTAATTTAGAACTTTCATATCGAAAGGCAGGAGTTGACTATCTGCATGAGGAGGTCAGTCTTCTTTTGTGATCAGAAAGGAGATGAACTTGTGCAGGGAGCAACTCATTGGCAATTACTGTAGGAACCCTGAGAGGGCAGGCTTGTAAAGAGAAGTGCGTAAATTTAGGAAATCTAGAGGTGTGCAAGCACTAGTGAAGGAGCGAGGACAAGAAAAGAAAGTGACAGAAAAGCACCTTTGTGAACCAGGAGTTCAGAAGGTAAGATTATACTCAGTGGAAAGTAAAGACCTTGTGTACTTAAAGAAAACAGCTAAGTTCATTTGTGTTTGTGTGTGTGTGCAGGTGGCACAATAGACATCACGGTGCATGAGATCCAAGAAAACCATTACCTGAAAGAATTACACAAGGCATCTGGAGGTGGATGGGGAGGCAACAGAGTAGATCAAAACTTCATTGATTTCCTCAGGGAAATATTTGATGATGGCGTATGGAGTGAATATGAAGAGAAATACTCTACTGAATTACAACATATGATGTACAACTTTGGTCTACAGAAATGCTCTGCTAGCAGAGAGGATGTCTACATACGTTGCTACTACAACTTGACCAAACTGGCAGAGTGCAAGAAGAACATCTCCCACTTCTTCAAAAAGCACAATGGAGTTGTGTGGTGTGATGGGGTATTCATGGTTACGTATGAGAAAATGAAGACCTTTTTTAATTACAGTATCAGAAATATCATTGATACTTTGAGGGTAATTCTTGACAAGCCTGAAATGGCCAGGGTCCAGTACATTTTGCTTGTAGGAGGCTTTTCATCTAGCATCATCTTGAGAGATGAGATCAGGGAGGCCTTTAGTGAGAAGTATCATATCCTTTGTCCTTTGGATGCCCAAGCGGCCATTGTAAAAGGGGCTGTTTTATTTGGAATCAATCCATGCATAGTTGCCTCAAGAGTCAGTGCTCAGACATATGGTGTAGCAGTATTTCAGGAATTCAATGATGCTATCCATGACCACAGTAAAAAATGGATCTCAAAAAAGGATGGCTATATCTACTGTAGAGATGTCTTCAAGAAATTGGTTGGAATTGATGAGTCAGTGAATATAAATGAAGATGCCCAGTATTATTTCCATCCAGTAGAACCAGATCAAACACAAATGAAGATTTCTTTCTATTGTACAGAAAAGCAGGATGCTCAGTATGTAGATGAGGAAGGGATGGAATTCCTTGGCTCCTGTACAGTGCCAATGCCAGACACAAAGCTCGGGAGGAAGCGCCAGCTGAAGATGGATATTAAATTCGGGCTTACTGAATTTAAAGCCACATGTACTGACATTACTTCCAAACAAACACGGACAATTATAATCAATTTTTTGTCTGTGTAAATTCTCAGTACCTCGTGCAGAAAGGACAATAACTCAAGGGAGAACAAGGCTTCAGTGAGAGACAATAACCCAGCAATAGACAATTCAAATGGACCATAAAGTTCATCATCCAGCCTTCTGCTTGCACAGAATAACAATTTGCTAGTCTGATTCTCTGTGATTCTATGATTCTATGGCTCCTTCCGTTATTCGCCAACTACCCTTTCAGGCCAACACATCTCCTTCTGTTATATCTGACAGCAGCATTATCTGCAGCTTTATCTCTTGCCCTTCTAGCTTAGCCCTGTTGCATCGCTGAATAGTCCATACCACCAATATAATCATCTGTACTCTACTTGTGTGTGATACAAAGCTTCTATGATTCTGTGATTCTGGACAGGTGTCTTAACTTCCAGATATACCAGACTGTAAGTATTTCTTTTAGCCTGATGTCTTCTTCATTCTTTCTCCCTCTGATACCAGGTCTCTTCATCTGTAGTCCAGGTTTAACTCTGCCAACGGTGACACTGAATGGATTTCAGTTCTCTTCAGGCCATCACTTACATAGATTGTATGTAATTCACATGCTCATGTCTCAGCCAAGGGTGCTATGTGGTGCAGTAACTCAATGTAGTCTGGGAGCTTGTATCCAAAACCTGTCCGAGTGTTGTTTCCATTAAACCATTGGTTAGTTTGATCTTACTAACTGACTGAGTAGATACAAGTGACAGGTGGCAACATTACAGATAGGAACAGTGCTTATGCTGCTGCTTGAGCTCCTCTATTGGGCTCTGGGTACCCTCTACATCTCTGAATTGGGCTTGGTAATTTCCATGTTCGTAAAAGCTCACTTCTTTGCCTGCTGCCCACAGCACCCGAACCCAAGTTCAGCATAGCGTGAGCCTGAATTTATACAAGAAAACGATGTGATCCTGCGTTGTACTGGTTCTGGCTGGGGTGGAGTTGGCTTTCATCACAGCCACCCTTATGTTGCTGTGTGATTTGTGACAAAACCGGTGTTGATGGCACACCAATGTTTTAGCAATAGCTGAACAGTGCTTGCACACTGGCAAGGCCATCTCCATTTCTTGCTCTGTTCCTGCAGTAAGGAGGTTGGAGGGGGGAGGGTTAGGGAGCAAAGGGCTGGGAGAGGAGTACAGCCAGCACAGCTGACCCAGGCCGTGTTCTGTACCCTGTAACTCCATGCTCAGCAATAAAACTGGGCAGACTTTCTCCAAAGTAGCTATTGCATGGAGACCGGCTGGGCATCGGTCAGATGATGGGATGTGGACACTACTGTTGCCTTACTTGAGGTCTTGTATTTTTCCCCCTTCACTAAGGGTTCAGCTCAGCCCCAGCCTGTCCCAATGCAAATACTTGGTTAGTTGGTACATTACATGAAAACTCAGTGCTGCCATCTTTATTAACTGTAATGACTGTGTTAGAATCAGTGCTAGCCATGTTGTTTAATCATTAAAGCAGCATTCAGAGAATTACTCCGTATGTATACTATGCCCCATGATGTACAAAAGCTGGACTATTTTGAATATATCACCTTTGTTTTCACATTTAAAATCCTATGTGCAAAATAAAAGTATTCTCAACAGAAACCTGTGTAAGTTTCTATCATGTCAGATTGTGCTGCTCTTAAACTGTGTGAGGGCCATTCTGGGTGGCTAAGTCTCAAGAAGGTGGGAACACCTGTTGTTTCCTTGATCTTTGGACTTGGTAGTTTCAGCAGTGCAGATTGCAACACAGCTCCACCAGAGCCTGCCACTGCTTTCTGAACAGGAGGGGGAAGTATGGTCTGGTCGCAGCTGGGAAAGCTGCTTGAGTCAGCCCCAGGTTTTTCCCACCCATGTGCTCTATGGGCTTTGGCATTCAGACATTGACAGCAATAGCTGTGATTACAGCTCCTAATTTTGCTTGTTTTGATGAGCTTGTAATGTTGATAACCTCAGATAGCGAGCAGGGAGCAGATGCCGGTGTTTGCCATCTCTGACAAAACAGCACTGAGTGTCAGCATCTCAAGCTAAGCATCCCATAAAGCTGGCAATACCTGCCCTGGGGGGGCTCTAACCTCTGCCTGACGGTACAGGGGGTGTTGGGAAAATAAGAATTCTAGCTGCCAACCCCCTTCCAGCCATCCTCTACAACAGGCATGTCCGCTGAGCTGGGAATTAAGCCCTGTTGCCAAACAAATACGCAACAGGTTTATTTATATCAGATGTTAAAGTTCATGAACTGTCACGGAGAAGAAATCACGGGCAGCTTTGCAGTGCCTGTGACTGGAGCGTCAACAAGCTCTGCAGTCAGTCAGCGCTGCCGGCTCCTGACTGGCTGGGCGGGTAGAGGATGCCGTCACCTCCTCCTGTCGCTGGACCCTAAAGCATGTGGTTTCTCAGAAACCAAAACGAAACAAGCCCCACTTCCCAGAACCACCACCATTTCCTTGCATTGCTGTGAAGGCTCATCCACTGCTTTCCTGGCTGGGTATAGAGCAAGTAATAGCTTGGCTGCTGCAAACAACCCAAAATACTGTGGCTGTGCTCCCTGCTTGGGATTTTGCAGCACGCTCTGCATCACCCCTCCACACCCCAGCTGGGTCCTGCCTGCTGAGGAGCATCCCATCCATCCACGGCCAAAGCTGTGCTTGCAGCGCTGCTCAGAGCTCCCTTAGAAAATATTTCTCCCTGTTCAGCAGGAACCACACTTAATAGCGTTTGCTTCCTTTGGGATGTTGAACAAAAGAAACCATGGGAAAAGAAAATAAATAAGCCAGGCAAACACCCTCTTCCTCTGGGGTGCAGCGATAGCAGCAGCAATGTGAGACTCCATGATTAACCAGCACATTATTCACAGCTATTCCATTCCAACGCTAAAAGAAAAAGGCTTCTGGAGAGGTTTTGTTTAAATCTCTAGAGACCTCTAAGGTGTTGTGTAGATGTGTATAACCCTGTTATTGATACCAAAGCTTCCTGGGGTATTACTGTGTTCATCTCACAAGGGTTCAGCAAATCAGGCAGCAGGAAAATAGAAGATAATTTTCCAAAACAGTGAAAGTAACACCAGCAGGTGAAAGAAAGAATAGAAAAGCATGGCACAGAGAGCACGGTGACATGCTTGAGGACATCATTGTTGGTTTTGTTTGTGCAGGAGGAGGTCAGGGAATGCTCTGCGCTGCTCACTGCTGGCTTGGCACCAGACAAAATTGACCCATTGCACCCCACAACTGGACTAACAATGATGAGTCCATGGTGTCTCTATGGAAACATGTTTAAGAAAGGGCAGTGAATGCTGGAAAAGAAGAGACAAGGCCAGGGCAGGTGCAGTACCCAAAGGGACAGTGACTGGTGGAAGAGTCCATGCTGGAGCAGTTGAGTACAACACAAGGAACAGCGAAAGCACGAGGATCCCGGTGCACCAACCCTCAGTTCCTGTGCTGCCCATGGTCTTGCCAAAGGGCATGGATGTAACCTGTGCCACAGGGACTAGGATAGGGTGAAGAGAGGTGTCTGTGTGTGGGTTGGGTTCTTATTTGTCAATACTTTACTTTGCTTGAAATTTCCCAACTTAAACTGGGTACTTTTTTGACCCACAACAGGATGTCTGATGCTCTACGGAGTGAATGAGCACCTTTGTCGTGCAATGTCTCAGACAAGGTAGGGAGAGCAGAGAAGTCCCCTAGGGAAGCTGAGGTTTGCTTGTGAACTGCTGTGAAGGAAAAACAAAGGAGAAAGAAATGAAGGGTGAACAAGAGAGATGGAAAAGACTGAAAAAGCTAAAAGGGAAGACTCATCCCTGAGCAATGTGCATTGCTGCCACAGCTCAGGCCAGAGTTGGGCTCACCACTGCGCCCCAGCTTCTCCCACTGAGAACTGTCCACAACAAGTCAGGGTGCACCAGGATCCGCACCTACAGAGACAGGAAAAGTGGCAAGTGTGGTCATACACGTTCACATCCAAAAGAACAGTCAGCTCTGCTTCTGTACTCTGGACCTGCTTGAGCCCCTTTCCCTTTGAGTAAAAGTGGGTGCTCATTTTTCAGGGCCTTGCTCTCTCCCAGGCCACTCATGACAAGCACCTGATGTGCACTCTGCTCTCACCCAAAAACTTGGTGCTTTCCCCACTGAGTTCATCCCAGGCGGTTTTGGCTTCCAAAGTCTGGGAGCCTGCAGTGCCATCCTCGCTCCTTCCTTTGCATCCTTGTGCTAGTGGCTGGGCTCAGCCTATGGCACTTCCCCAGTTTGTGTTTGCCTTCAGAGAGGCAGGCCTCCTTCCCCCACGGGTTTTCCTGGAATCTGGGACATTTTTCTGAGGATTTGGGAATGAGAAAGCAGAAGGCTGTGCAGCTTTCTATCAGACCACTCTTTGTTTGCTGTGGTGAAAAGGGAAAGGGTGGGAAGGGAAGGGAATTTTAGTTAAGTAAGTCCTTTTAGGCACTCATTGGCACAACCCCCCCAAGCAACCACCACTTTTCTTCTGCCCCAGGTACTGGGTTTGTTTTGCTCGCTGTGCTGCACATTTCACTGTTGCGTGGGCTCTTTCCCTCCTCCAAACCTTCCCTAACAATACCAGGTTTTGTCTGCGTATAGGGCCCAGCAGCAGCAGTAGTTCCTCAAGCCCCTTAGCCCTTCTTTCATGTGCGTGGCTTGGACTTAATCAGAACATTCCTGCCAGAGGTTAAGCCTGGGTGCTGTGTGGATAATCCAAGATTTTATTTTCCTCCAGTTCTAAGTGACCGTGAGGATAATGGGCCCACAGACACCATCTGCAGCTCCACACTGGCCTTTCTCCTGTCCCTTATCTCTTTCTCACTGCTGGGCAGGTAGGGCTTAGGGATAGGACAGTGATCCCAGCTGCAGGCTGAGAGGATGAGGGTAGTGAAATGCCTGTGCTTCTGGCCTGGCTGTCCTTCATCACTTACCTCCTGTGTTAAAATGAGGTGGCTTTCCAGAGCACCACAGCCATGATTGCTGTGCCCATGCTGCCATCACCATCCCTGCAACAGCGCTGGTTTGGGCTGGTGATGCCTCCCAACCGCACAGTACTGAGGTCAGGAGCAGCTTCAGGGGGAGCCCCTGCTAAACCAGAGGGCTATGGGGAAGGTAGTGAGTATAGCGTGACAGCAGGACTTTGAGAGAGTTGCTGAACCTACAAGTGGGATCTTTGGATTGAAGCACCAAGAAGTGATGGGAAGAGGGCACAGCAGGGCATGACGGTACCCACAGTACAGCTCTTGGGAACAAACCAGGAAAACCAGTGCTTGGGCAAGGATTGCCCTCAAGAAAGAGAAGGCAAGCACTGGCCTTGGCAGGGTGAGAGGGGAGGAGAGCTGGTCTTTTTCCTCCCCACTGAAAACTCCCTTTTTCCCCTTTTCTCGTCAGACAGCAGAATCTGCTCTGGCACCTGACACCATGGTGAGAGTGCTTGTCCTCCCTCCTCATGTGGCTGGTTTCTTTCCTGATTAAAAGTGATTAGGCAGCCCTAAAGCCTGCAGAAATGTGACCAAGGGGAACCGAGACAAAGAATTCATTCAAGATCTCTTAAATCCCTGGGGCAGTATTTAGAGAGCCCTGAGGAGAGAACTGGAGCAGAACTGCCCTGCCAGGACCTCCCTGCCCTTCTCCCTCCTGCTGTGCCCTGTGTTGCCAACGTCCCCTCCACAATGTCATTCTCTGACGCAGAGGTGCAAAGTGCCCGTGGTGCATGGGAAAAGATATATGTGGATGCTGAGGACAATGGGACAACTGTTCTGGTCAGGTAAGGAAAAAGCCATCTTGTTGCTACCCCAGAGAGCTGAAAAAGGAATGGCAAGAAGGATGGAGCTACCACCTAGGAGCGTGTCCTGATGGTTTTCATGCAGCCCTTGCTGGGAACATTTTGATTTGCTGTGGTTTATCCCACCTCAGGTAGGAAATGGGGAAGAGGAGAGATCCATGCAAAGGAAAAGGGAAGGGAGAAGGAGATGGGAAAGGAAGAAGACACAAGAATAAATTATTTACCCCACCTATTTAAGGTAAAGAAGAGAAAGTGTGGTATGAAAGAGAATGGGAACAAAACATGGGCCCTATTTCCTCTTCCTCTTTACCTCTAAACTATTTTAATAACTTTTTTTTTCTTTTTAACTTGCATGTCCCAAATATTTCTATTCTGATTTTCCTTCAGCCTTTCCAGTCCAAAGCCCAGCTGTTCCAATGTATTGTGCACTCCTGTGGGCTTTCCTCTCTGTTTTCACTCTGATTTCCTCTGTTTTTCTGTAAGACACAAGTTTCTTCCATTCACCTTTCTCATACTCCTCTCTTAGCTGGGACTTGCATCACTTCCATACGCACTGAGCAACCCAGTACTTTTCTGTTTATCATACCTTTACCTCTGCCTTTCTTGTATATTGCACCTTGTGGCTGGATCAGCCTCAGAAACTGTCACGTGTTGCTCTTTCCTTCTGCAATCCACACAGCCTAAGGATAGTTAGGGTCAGAAATGCAGCTATAAAATGGTAGTAAGCATCCAGTGGCTTGGCTCCCCAGGGTGATTTAGGAGGTTTTGCCTTAGTGTCTTATAGCCCCAACCTTGCCTATAGAAAAGTTCTTTTCTCCCCAGTACAAGAGATGTATTGGACATACAATGAAGGGCCATGGAGATGATGAAAGGACTGGAGCCTGTCTCCTGTGAGGAGAGGTTGAGCAACCTGGGACTGTTCAGCCTGGAGAAGAGAAGGCTGAGGAGAATCTTGTCAATGTATACATAAACCTGAAGGGAGCTACAAAGAAGGATCCTCTCAGTGGCACTCAGTGACAAGACCAGAGGCAATGGGAACAAACTAGAACATGGGAGGTTCTTTCCCAACATCAGGAAACACCTTTTCACTGTGAAGGCAACTGAGCAGTAGCACAGGCTGCCCAGAGAGGTTGTAGTCTCCATCCATGGAGATATTCAAAAGCTATCTGGACATGGTCCTGGGCAACCGGCTTGAGCAGTAAGGTTGTGCTAGATGACCTCCATAGGTCTCTTCAAGCCCAACCATTCTGCAACTCTGTGAAATGTAATCTAGAACTTTGCTATTGCTGTGTCAGGTGGATAACTGGTTTACCCAGCTGAGTAAACTGGTTTTTTGACCAAGATGACTGTAATTGATGTATTATAAAAGACAATTCCTTTACAAGTGGTATTGAATTGTGTTACTTTTGAATAAACCAAATGAGCAGTACTTGGTACTCCAACAACAATCCATCACAGGCAGTAAGGAAGCTTTGGGATGGGCTCTTGGAAGGGGATAATTAACAAAACCAGTAGTAGGATTTCTCCATGAAAACACCCACCGTGAGCACAATGGACGTATCTGTTGTCCAGCACATCTTAGGGAATACTGCTCTGTCACACTCACCTGATGTGAATATTGTCATCTTAGTTCTCTGTGCATTTTATTTCAGCCTAACACTGAAGAAATGTTTGCTTCAGAAGCAGCAGATATACTCAGGATAGGTAGGTTTTAAGATGGAGTGAGCAAAGAGAAATGCTCTGGGAAGAAGTGAGACAGGCTGCAGTGGGCATAGGAGCTATGCACAGATGGGAAGGGTAAAGAGGAGCCAAGAAATGCAGGGGAAAGAGGTGCCCCTTCTAATAAAGAGAAGGAAAAAGGACAATAAATGCATAAGACAAGGCCTGTAATGTGAAGCCATATCTATGTTGATGCCTTGGTCCACAAATTAGGATGTCTCTCATTTCTCAACAGGATGTTTACCGAGCATCCAGACACCAAGTCCTACTTCTCACACTTCAAAGGCATGGACTCTGCTGAAGAGATGAAACAGTCAGATCAGATCAGAGGGCATGGCAAGAGGGTTTTCACTGCCATCAATGACATGGTGCAACACCTGGACAACTCTGAGGCTTTTCTTGGGATTGTGAACCCACTCGGCAAGAAACATGCCACCCAGCTGAAGATTGACCCCAAAAACTTTAGGGTGAGCCAGCAGCCCTCTTCCCAGGGACTGTAATTGTGACTGGGAGGATGTCTTCTGCTTTGAGGGGTAGAATTGAGGAAAACAGGCTTTGTGTAAAAAAATACATGTATGCTTTGGAGACTGAAGAGGTGGAAGGTGAGATGATTGATGGTGGACAACAGCAGGAGTGAGAGATCTGGCATCTGCTGGGACGGAGGCTATGCAGCAGATGCGATGCAGGCAGGTCTGCTCAGGCGGGAGCTGCAGAGGCTGCACGAGTTGAAGTGGGTTTTCTCAGTGCAACAGGAATCACACACTTGTCATTTAATAAGAAGACATAGAAAAGGAGCTTAACACTGGACTTGAGTCCTTGATGTCTATTTCTTTCTAGTAGCAGGAACTGAGCTTTGACAGAACAACCTAAACCATTACCGAGCAGAACACTGACAGAATTGCCACCATTAAACAAACAGCTAATAAACACAGGATCAAATTAGTTTCCCAAGTCCACCTGATGCCACTAGCAGAGTGCATTTATAACTGTTGTCTCTGCCTCACACTGCACAAAATGCAAAAAAAGAAACGTTCTGGCAAAGGTCACTCAGGCACCAGGAAGGTGGTTTCCAGTGCAGTGGGCCCAGTTTTCAGTAAGTGGGAGAATAAGTGAGGATTTCTGCCAGCAGAGATCCCGAAAATACTTTTTCAGGGTAAAAATGCACACAAAACAATAAACACTGCATGGAAAAGCAGCTGACATTTCAAAGTATATCATCTATCTAGTGACTGTGAAAGCAAACCGTCATTACTGGAGTGCTAGGTTGCTATTCGGGGAAAGATTAAGAAGGAACTTAACCCCCAGGCAATGTATTCCATAGCTGTGCAACATGGGACTCCCTGTGACCTCTAAACATTTGGGACAATCCACTGTCAGAAGGACTGCAGTGGATATAACAAGTGAACTGGCCTTGTCCTGTACAGTCCTGCTGTCTTTAAGTGATGGGTACAGTCAACATTAACTAGATGCAGGATAGTTAAAAGAAGAGCAGTAGTAACTGCATTGTTTGGTGAATTCTATATGTGTTTTTCCATGATCTACTACAATCTCTGTATGCAATATACTGCTGAATTGTTCTTGTACCCCTTTGTGCTCTCCAAGAATCACAACTAAGAATATGTATTTTGTTCTCATGCCCCTAATGTGGAGGAAAGTTGACACTGGTTGGTTCTTCCTTCCTCCTTGTTTAGGTTATCTGTGACATTATCTTGCAACTGATGGAGGAGAAATTTGGTGGAGACTGCAAAGCTTCCTTTGAGAAGGTGACCAATGAAATCTGCACTCAGCTCAACAACGCCTACAAAGAGGCAGGTTGGTGAGGACATGCAACCTCCAGGCTCTTCAAATGTCTTGCCAGCACTGATTTGCTGCTTTTGGGCCTCCATCCACAGTTGGAAAATAAAAAAGTAAAAGAAAAAAAAAGGCAAGAAAATGGCTTATGTAATGTAGATATCAGTGTCAGTAATTGCCTTAGCAAACTGAGTTTCTACAGCTAAATCAAACCTGCACATGCATCAAAGCCAAACAACAAATCCTGATGTACTTTGCAGCTTTGCTGCTTCAGGTGGGTTCCTCTGGCCACTGTGTTTGAAGACTACATTTTACACTGATGACTTTGAGCTTGATATCCGTAAGAGAAAGACTTGTTCCTTCCAGCAGCACCAGCCCAGAGATGCACCAGCACCTCCTTATCTCAGCTACCACTTCTCCATCCTCATGAACAATGAGCAGGAAACCATTTTCAAGTATCTCTAGGGACTTCTTAGAGGTCATTATTTAAGAGGCATGAGTGTTGTTTTGTGTGTAAACCACAACAGCGGAGGGTTTGGTGAATGGGAAAGACTATTGCCTGACACAGGGAAAGTCCCATCCTCCATGAGCCAGAGGAGTTTCACAACCTTGGAGAGGTTCCTCTGAACAGCTTGCAGCACAAAGGGTGGCAACACTGAATGTGGTCACCACTGGGTCACTTGGGGCAGGGATGAACATCTCCTGCACATGGATTTCACCGTGCTACTCCCAGCAAATTGCTCTGGCCACATGCCCAGGAAAGGGCAATAATATCAGACTTACTAGCTGCCCTCATCCTTTCCTGTCACAAGGCCTGAGCCTCCCTTCTGCAGTAACTGGGTCCCAAACTATTTAATTGCTGCTCCTTGTATTCCTTAGACATGGGGAAATAATCAGCTAATAACTGCAAATAACCACATGTCGTTTTGCTTCAGTGTAATGCAATAAACACAGAGAAAGCAGATGCATCCTCTTATTTATAGCACAGAAAAGGCACTGTGATGTACAGCAGTGGTAGCTGGTTACAGTGTGTGGTTACTAGTGGTGCGGGGGTGAGGGTTACCAAAACCAACTCAAGCTCCCATCCAGGCACCATCACACTTGTAGTAATCCAGCTCCTTGGGTGGTGGGAAGAAGTTTTTCACTGACCACAAAACAATTTTGTCAACAGCTAAAAATGCAGAATTCTCCTTTTGATGTGTAGTTTTCCTCACCCACCCCATTTGTTTGGCAAAGAATGCTGAAATCCCAAAGTCCAGAAGATGAACTCTTGCTGGAGTGAGAAGATAGGGCAGGCTTCTTTATTTGGTTTGCTATTTTGGTGAGCTTGGGAGAAAGGGAAGCCTCCTGTGTGCATCACCAAGTATTGTCAGAAAAGAACAAAACTTGAAAAAAATATTTCTAATCTCAAATCCCTTTGCGGGAGCATAGGTAGTCAACACTCTGTAAAGCTTAAAATGATTTCCCCTTTTCATTTACTTGCTTTAATGCACACTAAGAACACTATTTGCTGTAACGATGGTTAGCTGCAATGGTGTGCTCATCACTGCAGCCATAGGCACTCTGGGCAGACAGGGGCCTGACAACACCATCTGATGCTTTAAGGCATCAGGACAAGGGGTAATGGGTTAAAGCTTAAACAGAGAAGGTTTAGATTAGATCTAAGGAAGAAATTCTTTACTGTTAGGGTGGTGAGGCACTGGAATGGGTTGCCCAAGGAAGTTGTGAATGCTC